>PITA01024841.1:0-25484 GCA_004023965.1 Spilogale gracilis | reverse complement strand
AAAAAATTTAAAATAAACAAATGGAAATATTTTCCTTTTTTATTTTTTTTAAAGATTTTGTTTATTTGACAGAGAGAAACACAGCGAGAGAGGGGACACAAGCTGAGGGGGAGTGGGTGAGGAGAAGCAGTCTCCTTGCTAAGCAGGGAGCCAGACATGGGACCCAATCCCAGGAACCCAGGATCATGACCCGAGCTGAAGGCAGATGCTTAACCATCTGAGCCACCCAGGTAGCCCTAAATAAATAATACCTTAAAAAAAAATCTTGGGGGGCCCCTGAATGGCTCAGTTGGTTAAGCGACTGCCTTCGGCTCAGGTCATGATCCCGGAGACCCGGGATCGAGCCCCACATCGGGCTCCCTGCTCAGCGGGAAGCCTGCTTCTCCCTCTCTCACTCCCCCTGCTTATGTTCCCTCTCTCGCTGTGTTTCTCTCTGTCAAAAAAAAAAAAAAAAAAATCTTGGGAATAGTCTAAGTGAAATAAGCCTGGCATAAAAGAATGAATATTCTATGATTTCATTTATCTGAAGTACAAATTCATAGAGACAGAACATGGAATAGAGGTTACCAGGGTCTAGGGAGAAGGAGTAGTGGGGAATTATCTTTTAATGAGTAGAGTTTCAGTTTGGGATGGTGATGAAATTCTGGAAATGGATGGTGGTGATGATTGTACAATATTATGAGTGTACCTAACACCACTGAATTGTACACTTAAATTGACTAAAGTGTAAATTTTGTCATGTGTATTTTACCACCATAAAAAATTATTTAGGAATGGGGCGCCTGGGTGGCTCAGTTGGTTAAGCGACTGCCTTCGGCTCAGGTCATGATCCCGGAGACCCAGGATAGAGCCCCATGTCGGGCTCCCTGCTCGGTGAGAGGCCTGCTTCTCCCTCTCTCACTCCCCCTGCTTGCGTTCCCTCTCTGGCTGTGTTTCTCTATGTCAAATAAAATCTTTAAAAAAAATTATTTAGGAAAATTGTTTTATCTCACTACCTCAAATTGTTATCATACTATTCCAAAAGAAAACTTGAAATATTAAAAAAAAGAACATCCATTTGCTTTTCAGAACTTTGCATCAATTACTGAGTTAACTTGGTGCCTAAAGAAAAGAAAATCACTGCAGCTTAGTTCTCAGTTGCCCTAAAGAACAATTAGACAACATTGAATTTATCATCATTTTGGATGAAGATAAAGAATATCCATTGTTAGGCAAGAAGAGTTTTGCTTTTATCATTATTCACCACAGTCTTCGTTTGAACTAAGATTTTCAGGGTTAACCTAATTTAAAACAAAACAAAAACAAACAGGAAAAAGAACGGTGTACCAGATATGCAATAGGGTTTAATCCTCATAATGTTTGAGACTGGAATAAATTTAGAACAGGCAAGCACGCTTTTTAAAGATTTTATTTCTTTATTTTAAAGCGAAGGCACCAGTGCGGGAAGGAGCAGAGGGAAAGGGACAAGCAGACTCTGTGCTGGGTACAAAGCCAGATGCCGGGCTCGATCCCAGACCCGGAGATCATGACCTGAGCTGAAATCAAGAGTTGGAATGCTTAACCAACTGAGCCACCCAAGCACCCCAAGCACACCTTTTAAATTAAATAAAATCAGGTGCCTGGGTCCCTCAGTGGTGTAAAGCCTCTGCCTTCGGCTCAGGTCATGATCTCAGGGTCCTGGGAACGAGGCCCACATTGGGCTCTCTGCTCCGCAGGGAGCCTGCTTCCTCCTCTCTTTCTGCCTGCCTCTCTGCCTACTTGTGATCTCTATCAAATAAATAAATAAAATCTTAATTAATTAAAATCTTTTCTGATTTTCCTTTTTGTATCGAGGCTTTTTCTATATTGTATTTAAATATTGACAAGATATTTGATATTAACTCATACATAGTAATGTCTTGTGAAATTTCAATATATACATACACAGATGAATCATACTGAATCACAGTTTAAAAGGTGTTTCCTGGGGCGCCTGGGTGGCTCAGTCATTAAGCGTCTGCCTTTAGCTCAGGTCATGATCTCATGATCCTGGTCTCCCTGCTCAGCGGGAAACCTTCTTCTCCCTCTCCTTCTGTTTGAATACCTTCTCTTGCTGTCTCTCTCTCTCTGTCAAATAAATAAGTTTTTTAAAAAAATAAATGAAAAATATTTCCTATTACTGGTCTGTCTTTATAAACAAAAATCTGAAATGCACTTTTCTAAACATTCTTAAGTTTTGATTTTGATTTCTTTGACACGAGTTGCTTAAGAGAATTTTTCGTTTTCATGTTATGCAAATTTTACTTTATTGCTTTACAGACAGAGAATCTAGGGTATTCTATACTATTTCTATTTGTTGGAAGAAAGGTATAGTCTCCATTGCCAATGTGTGTGTATATTTATGTATATATTAGATCAAATTTGTTAATTCTGTTATGATACAGAGCACTTGTATACTTATTTTTTTAGCTGAATTTTCAGGTTAAAATAATTTCAGAATTACTTTCAAAAATAGTACCAAGAGAGGCGTCTGGGTGTCTCAGAGGGTTAAGCCTCTGCCTTCGGCTCAGGTCATGATCTTAGGGTCCTGGGATCAAATCCCACATCGGGCTCTCTGCTCTGCAGAGAGCCTGCTTCCCTCTCTCTGCCTGCCTCTCTGCCTATTTGTGATCTCTCTGTCAAGTAAATAAATAAAATCTTAAAAAAAAAAATAGTACCAAGAATTGCTGTGTTAGGGCCACCTGGGTGGCTTAGTCAGTTAAGCATTTAAGCATTTTGGTGGAGGTCATGATCTCGGGGTTGTGGGATCAAGCCCCATATCGGGCTTCCTGCTCAGTGTGGAGTCAGCTTGTCCTTGTCCCTCTTCCTCTCCTCCTCCCCCTTCTCATGCTCTCTCTTGCAAATAAATAAATAGAATTCTTAAAAAAATATATCAAGCAAATAATGATAACAGATTAGTCTATTGAATAAAATAGAAAATCCATGATGTATAAAGAAGTTGAATCATGGGGCGCATGGGTGGCTCAGTTGGTTAAGCATCTGCCTTCAGCTCAGGTCATGATGCCAGGGTCCTGGGATGGAGCCCTGAGTCCGACTCCCTGCTCAGCAGGGAGCCTGCTTCTCCCTTTCCCTCAGCTGCTCCCCCGCTCTCTCTGCCTATTTGTGAGCTCTCTCTCTCTGTCAAATAAATAAATAAAATCTTTTTTAAAAAACCTGTAATATCCTTTGTTAAATAATAAGTCAACCAACTAAATTCTAAAAAATCAGTTTGGCTTTATTAATTGATTCATAAATTGAGCAGCATCCTGGGGTGCCTGGTTGGTTCAGTCACTTAAGCGTGACTATCTACCTTCAGCCTTGGTTGTAATCCCAGGGTCGTGGGATTGAGCTGTATATCAGGCTCCTTGAACAGTGGGGAACCTGCTTCTCCCTCTTCCTCTATGTCTTCCCTCTGCTCGTGCTCTCTCTCAAATAAGTAAATAAAAAGTTGAGGGCACCTGGGTGGCTCAGTAATTAAGTATCTCCCTTCAGCTCAGATCATGATCCCAGAGTCCCAGGTTTGAGCCCTGCATCCGGCTCCCTGCTCCTTGGGAAGCCTGCTTCTCCCTCTCTCACTCCCCATGCATGTGTTCTTCTCAAGCTGTGTTTCTCTCTGTCAAATAAAATAAATAAAATCTTTGGAGGGAAAAAAAGTTGAGCATCATCCCATCTAGCAAGTAGAGGAGAGCTTCAAAGGGCTGCAGAAAAGGGAAGTTTTTTTGTTTTGTTTTGTTTTTTAAAGATTCTATTTATTTATGTGACAGAGAGACAGATCACAAGTAGACAGAGAGGCAGACAGAAAGAGAGGAGGAAGCAGGCTTCCTGCGGAGCAGAGAGCCCGATGTGGGCCTCAATCCCCGGACCCCGAGATCATGACCTGAGCCAAAGGCAGAGGCTTAACCCACTGAGCCACCCAGGCGCCCAGAAAAGGGAAGTTTTTAAAGATAGAGAAGGAGGGGCGCCTGGGTGGCTCAGTGGGTTAAGTGACTGCCTTCAGCTCAGGTCATGATCCGGGAGACCCAGGATCGAGTCCCACATCAGGCTCCCTGCTCGGTGGGAAGCCTGCTTCTCCCTCTCTCACTCCCCCTGCTTGTGTTCCCTCTCTGGCTGTGTTTCTCTCTGTCAAATAAATAAAATCTTAAAAAAAATAAAGGTAGAGAGGGAGTGGAATAAAAGGAAATTATTAGCAAAGAATCCATTATTTTAGGCAAAGTCACCCTCCCCCATTCACATTACATGACACAGACAACCTCATGTGTCCCAGGGTTTTGCAGGTACTCCCATTTCAATTCAATGGTTAGAGCTTCCCCTGAAATAACAAATTTGTGCTCTTTTTTGTTTGTTTCTTCATGAAGACCTGAGGATGAGATGTTTTTGAAAAATCTCTCTAGAGGTTACCTTGTGGAAAAGGACCCCAATGCTCCCCCTTTCTACAGAGAAGAAGGAAACAAAAAATTTCAGAAGAAGGATTATGTGGGAGCCACAGTGCTGTACTCAAAGGTAAGTCACCCCCCCCACACACCTCCACTCAGCAGGAGGGGCTATGTTAACAATTTAGCAATACATACTTCTTCTTCAGGAGATGGAAGCTTCTTGTGGAATTGTGTAGCCAGTGGTTGCTTTGTTTATAATTTGTGAATTGAATTCGATAAAATCAGCAGAATTCTGCGATTGGTTATATGCCGAGACAACAGGTAGTTTGTATTACGTGTCCTGGATTCCACCCAGAAACTTCTATTCTCAAACTCCCGCAGTTACCTTGTAGCTCTGTAGGCTTATTGAACCCCTGGCTCTACCTTGCCCATGTCTGTCAGCTGTCACCGAATTACATGCCATTTTTTTTTTTTAAAGATTTTATTTATTTGACAAAGAGAAACACAGCCAGAGAGGGAACACAAGCAGGGGGAGTGAGAGAGGGAGAAGCAGGTTTCCTGCCGAGCAGGGAGCCCGATGTGGGACTCGATCCCGGGTCTCCGGGATCATGACCTGAGCCGAAGGCAGTCGCTTAACCAACTGAGCCACCCAGGCACCCCATTGCATGCCATTTTTATGTGATAACTAATGAGGCTGTTGGTTTGATTGTCCCAATTTAGAGAGCACCTTGATTTTTGGCTAGCCCACAGTGTTAGTTTACAACCAGTATGACTTAGATTAAGTGTGAAAGGAAAATAATTTCAATGCCTCAGCCTATCTGAACTCCATTTTGAAGGTTGTCAACAGAGGCAGAAATACCTAGGAGATATTGTGGGTTTGGTTCCAGACTATCACAATAAAGCATGTCAAGGGAATTTTTTGGGTTTTCTGGTGTGTCTAAAAGTTGTTTGCACTGTACCATTGTCTTGTTAACAAAGAGTGCAGTAGCATGATGTCTACAAAAAATGTATACCTACCTTGATTTTAAAATACTTTATAGCCAAAAACAATACCACCATCTGAGCTTTCAGCAAGTGATCATCACCAATCCCAGCTCACCATAATAAACAGAACAATGAACAGTTTGACTGTTGCTGTAATTAATGAAATGTGACATGACACGCCATGTGAGCAAATGCTGTTACACCGCGCTGATAGACTTGCCCAGTGCAGGATTGCCACAAACCTTTCATTTGTGAGGAAGAAAAAATACTATGTCCAAAAAGCACATTAAAATGAGGTATTGCCTGTATTTAAAATTAAGCATCGCGGAACTAGATTTTGATGAGAATGAGTGACTTTTACCCATCTGCTGACCTTACTGTCCTGCTTC
Source organism: Spilogale gracilis (assembly GCA_004023965.1). Lineage (NCBI taxonomy): Eukaryota > Metazoa > Chordata > Mammalia > Carnivora > Mephitidae > Spilogale > Spilogale gracilis. The sequence goes on along the minus strand of PITA01024841.1, from coordinate 19,720 downwards.
CATGATAGAAACTGAAACAAGGGGCTCCTGCGTGGCTCAGTGGGTTAAAGCCTCTGCCTTCAGCTCAGGTCATGATCTCAGGGTCCTGGGATAGAGCATCGGGCAGGGAGTCTGCTTCCTCCCCTCTTTCTGCCTGCCTCTCTGCCTACCTGTGATCTCTCTCTTTGTCAAATAAATAAAATCTTAAAAAAAAAAAAAGAAAGAAAGAAAGAAAGTGAAACAACACCCCTAAGACACTTCCTTCCGAAACATTTAAGAGATAAATATGGGCCTAACGCAAGAGTGAACCACACCTTGATCCACATCTGTGATCTTGCATATTAAAAGAATGAGTGTGGGGGCGCCTGGGTGGCTCAGTCGTCAAGCGTCTGCATTCAGCTCAGGTCGTGATCCCAGGGTCCTGGGATCAAGCCCCACATGGGGCTCCTTGCTTGGCGGGAAGCCCTGCTCCTTCCTCTCTCACTCCCCCTGCTTGTGTTCCCTCTCTCATTATGTTTCTGTCTGTCAAATAAATAAATAAAATCTAAAAAAAATTTAAATAAATAAAAGAATCAGTGTGAAAAATAAATAAAAATAAATTTTAAAAAAAAGAATGAGAATTTGAAAGGTGTACCCCTACTCTGAATCTTTGACAGGGTTCATTGTAATATCTGGAATTAGTTTTCCAATAACTATCAGACTTAGAACAATAGCCTCTGTGACTGATCAAGACCCCGCTTTGTAATGTTGTCACAGGAACTGTTCATTGGACTCCTGTAAGCATTAGGGAATGCTGAAAAATTAATGTTCGCAGATGTAATAATACACTAATAAATGGCTTAGTAGTTCTTTTTCAGAGCCAAGGTCTTCAACTTTATGCATGTACATCAGAAATGTAATCCCATGGGAAGTTGTTCAAAGAAAACAAGTAAAAAGTGAAATAGGACAAAAAAATTAAGGCTTGCTCTGGATATGGAGGGAGATGAGCCTTCCTATTTTCATGAAGCTAGAATTTTGGTGGTTATGGCACTTTGCAATTTTCTACAAAGCTACTATTTTCTTTATTTTTTAAAATAATATTGTTTTTATCTGATTATCAAAGTACGAAATTTTCTAATTTACTTGGAACATAGAGAGAAGCTCACAAGTAAAAAAAATCCTGTAACCAGTGATAGGCACTGTTAACATTTTTGCTTATATCCATCCAGACACTTTTTCCTCCGGAAATATGTTTTTCTGTTACAAAATTGGGATAATGCTGCACTTACCATTTTGTAATCTGCTTTTTTCCCTCAGCAATTTATTGTGACCATTTTTTCGTGTTATGAAATTTTCCACGAGCCCATGGTTTTTTTACAGCTAGCTCAATGTTCCATTACGGGGAACTATACTTGATTTAACATCTCCTGGTGTTGGCAAATTGCTTGGTGTTGTAGAGCTACAAAGGAGCGTCTTTCTATGTAAATATTTTTACACATCTGATTTTTTTCTTAGGATAAATGTATTTCTTCAAGGCCTTTGGTACTTGATGCTAAATTGTTCTCTAAGAAAGAACTAGTTAACAGCCCTTCTAGGAAAGTATGGGAACTTTCGTTTCTCTATATCCTTAGCAATACTATTTATTAAGATTTTGGAACACCTGGGTGATTCAGATGGTTAAGCGTCTGCCTTCAGCTTAGGTCATGATCCCAAGGTCCTGGGATCAAGCTCCAGGGAGCTCGGTTCTCCCTCTCCTACTCTCCCTGCTTGTGTTCTCACTGTATCAAATTAAAAAAAAAAAAATCTAAAAAAAAGGAAAAAAAGATTCCAGTAGTACTTTATTTTTAAATATTTTGTATTTTTATTTGAGAGAGAGCTAGAGAGAAAAGAGCACAAGCAGCGGGAAAGGCAGAGGGAGAGGGAAAAACAGACTTTCACAGAGCATGGAGCCCGAGGCGGGTGTTTGGGGCGGGGGCTTAATCCCAGAACACTGGGATCATGACCTGAGCCCAAGGCAGACACTTAACCAACGGAACCACCCGGGTGCCTATCTATTTTTGAATAGGAAATGTGTTTACCTAGCTGGAATTCAAAAGATAGGGAGTATATGTGCAATATAATCTATTTCCTCTGTCCCCTAGTTGTCTTCTGTCCCCTTCCAACCTGTTTACCCAACACCAGAAGCTAGCTAGCACTGTTATATGTATCTTTCCAGGGGCACCTGTGTGGCTCCGTTGGTTAAGCCTCTGACTCTTGATTTCAGCTCAGGTCATGATCTCAAGGATCCTGATTTCAGGATCTCAGGATCAAGCCCCACCTCGAGCTTCTCACTCAGTGCTCAGCAAGGAATCTGCTGCAATCTCTCCTTCTGCACCTCCCCTTGCTCACATGCTCTCTCGCTCTCATTCTGTCTCTCAAGGAAATAATTTTTTTTTAATGTATCTTTCCAGAGATACTTTGGCATATATAAACGAACACAAATACTCTCATTCCTGCACAAACAACACTTCTTACGTAAATAACATTCTATATACACTGTTCACCTGCATGTGTTTTTCACTTACTGGTATCTTGAAGATCATTCTACATCTGTACATGAGGAGCTTCCTTATTCTTTTCTTATAGCTACATGATATTCCATAATATGGGTGTATAGTTTATTTAACCAGTGTCTTACAGCTCTATACATAATTGATCTAAATTGTTTCTTATCTTTTGCTATTCCAAACAACCCTGTGTTGGGAAATTTTGCATATGTTATTTTGCACATATCTTTAGGGTAAAGGCTTCTATCTGTAGGATAAATTCTAGAAGAAGAATTGCTGGTGTAATGGAGATATTAATGATAGGGATATATGTGAAAGACACATATTGCTAACTTGCTCTTCATAATCATGAAACCAACTTATAGTTCCACTAGCAACATACGAAAATGCCCATTTTTCCACTCCTTTGACAACTCAGTGCACCATCAATTTTATTTATCTTTGCCAGTCTGATAGGTAAAAAATAGTATCACAGTAGACTTGGGGATTTTTTTCAAATTTATCAGATGATAACTTTTTTTTTTAAGCTTTTATTTATTTATTATTTATTTGACAAAGAGATAAACAGAAAAAGAGAGGGAAGGGAACACAAGCAGGGGGAGTGAGAGAAGGAGAAGCAGGCTCCCCATCAAGCAGGGAGCCCAATGGGGGGCTCCATCCCCTGATTCCAGGATCATGACCTGAGTCAAAGACAGACACTTAACAACTGAGCCACCCAGGTGTTCCCAGATGAAAACTTTTTTTATCGTGGTAAAATATACATTACATGAAATGTTCCATTTTAACCATTTTTAAGTATGTGATGCAGTGGCATTAATAAGTACATTCACAGTGTTGTGCAACCGTCATCATTGTGTATTTCCAGAACATTCTCATCAACCCAAACAAACTCTGTGCCCATTAAACAGACAGTAACTCTCCATACCTCCCTCCTTCCTCACCTCAGACAACCTCTGCTCTACTTTCTGTCTCCATGATACTGCCAATTCCAGGTACCTCATGCAAGTGAAATCATATAATACTTATCCTTTTGCTTTTGGTTTATTTCCCTTAGCGTAGTGTTGTCAAGGTCCAGTAGAGTTTTAATTTGCATTTTGCTGTTACGATTGAAGTTGAGTGTTTTTTCATATGTTTTATGAGCCATTTATAATTCCCATTAGAATTCTCTGTACCTATCATTTGGATATTTTCCTATTGAATTATTGGTCGTCATCTTACTGATCTGAAGGAACTAATCATAAAGTAATGAGCCCTTTGCCTGTGATATGAGTTGCAGATATTTTCTCCAGTGCAGTGTTTGCCTTTTGATACTGCTTTTATTGGTTTTTGCTGTAAAGAAATGTTTTGTATAGTTAAATTTATTAACCTCTTATGACTTCTGGGTTTTGTATCATAGTTAGAAAGGGATTCCTACTCCAGCATCACATTAGATTATTCCCATGATTTCTTCTTTTTTTTTTTTTTTTTTTTTTAAAGATTTATTTATTTGACAGAGAGAAACACAGTGAGAGAACACAAGCAGGGGGAGTGAGGGAGGGAGAAGCAGGCTTCCCGCAGAGCAGGGAGCCCGATGTGGGACTCGATCCCGGGTCTCCAGGATCATGACCTGAGCCGAAAGCAGTCGCCCAACCAACTGAGCCACCCAGGCGCCCCGTCCCATGATTTCTTCTAGTGCTCTGCGAGTTTCTTTTTTTTTTTTTTAAGATTTTATTTACTTTTTTGACAGAAACACAACTAGAGAGGGAACACAAGCAGGGGGAGTGAGAGAGGGAGAAGCAGGCTCCCCGCCAAGCAGGGAGCCCAATGGGGGGCTCGATCCCCTGATTCTGGGATCATGACCTGAGCTGAAGGCAGACACTTAACGACTGAGCCTCTCAGGCGCCCCTGTTAGTTGCATTAAGATGTTGATCCATTTAGGGGCACCTAGGTGGGTCAGTTGGTTAAGCGACTGCCTTCAGCTCAGGTCATGATCCCGGAGATCCAGGATCGAGCCCCACATCGGGCTCTCTGCTCGGCAGGAGGCCTGCTTCTCCCTCTCTCACTCCCCCTGCTTGTGTTCCCTCTCTGGCTATGTTTCTCGCTGCCAAATAAATAAAATCTTAAAAAAAAAAAATTTTTTTTTGATCCATTTGGTGTATCCTAATGAAAGTTTTGTCTTAAATAGAGAACCAACTTTATTTGTCTTCAGTGGCTACCTACTTGTCACAATACTTTTATTGAATAATCCCTATCTTTTCCCCAGTGATTTGAGATACTGCCTTAATGATAATTATTAATGCTTGCCAATTCAGTGGTAGAAAAAAGGGAAACTGTGTGCTTTTGTTTTCATATATTTTACGATCCCCAAATAAATTAACTGTTTTCTAAGAAATAAGTATCGTTAGCCTTTCTTCTGTGAATTTCTTTTTTTTAAGAAGATAATTTTTTTTTTAAGATTTTTATTTATTTATGTGACAGAGAGAGAGAGATCACAAGTAGGCAGAGAGGCAGTCAGAGAGAGAGGAACAAGCATGCTCCCCACCAAGCAGAGAACTGGACGCGGGCCTAGATCCCAGGACCCTGAGATCATGACCTGAGCCGAGGGTAGAGGCTTTAACCCACTGAGCCACCCAGGCGTCCTCTTCTGTGAATTTCTGTTTGTGCCACTCAACCTTTTTATGTGTGGGATTACTCTCGCAATACTTTCCTCCGTTTTCATTCACTTTCAGTATTTGTGGCTGAAGCTCAGCCTGATGCTGCTGTCTTCAAAGTGCTTTGAATATTTATTTCCTCACTTGATCCTCATGGCTTTGCTCTAAGGTAGTTAAAAATGAAGCCGAAGCACAAAGAGACCCATTAACTTTACCAATTTCCTACCATCTTTAATAGTACAGGCCTTATTATCTGGGGAAAAAAAGTTTGGTTTTTTTTTAACGATTTTATTTATTTGTTTGTCAGAGAGAGAGTGTGTGCACACACACATAGGCAGGGGAGCAGCAGAGGGAGAGGGAGAAGCAGACTCCCCACTGAGTGGTAAGGGTGGGTGCAATATTGATCCCAGAATCTTGGGATCATGACCTGAGCTTAAGGCTGATGGTTAAGTGACTAAGCCACCCAGGCATCCCCCCAGAAACACTTTAAAAATGCTACTTTTGGGGGCCCTTGGGTGGCTCAGTTCTTAAGCCTGTGCCTTCGGCTCAGGTCATGATCCCAGCCAGGGTCCTGGGATCAAGCCCCTCATTGCATCGGGCTGCCTGCTCAGCAGGAAGCCTGCTTCTCCCTCTCTCACTCCCTCTGCTTGTGTTCCCTCTCTGCTGTGTTTCTCTCTGTCAAATAAATAAAATCTTAAAAAAAAAAAAATGCTAGTTACTGTTTATGTCTTTAACTGGTTCATTGTTTTGCAGGGAATATCGCATGCAAGGCCTCACACTGCAGACATCTCACTGTGTTATGCCAATCGCTCTGCGGCCCTCTTCTACCTGGATGAGTATGAAGTGAGTATCGGGGGGCCTGGTGTGATTGGAGAGGATCTGTAGGGGGTTCACTGGAAGGCTAGACCCTCAGCTCGGCTCTTACCTTAGAGCACTAAAACTGGGCCCTGTTGCAAACTGGGTGAGTTGGAAGAAAATCGGTATCCTCTCAGATCCGTTTTCTCCTGATTCATTTTACCTATCACAGCTGATCACATGGGGTGGTATTGGTTGACAGGAGTCACCACACGTGGCACGGGGCCAGGGACTATATATGTCCAGTGGGTCAGCAGTTCTCAGTGTCAAGATCAACTGTGAGATATGTTGCTAATAATACTTCAGATTCCAAGTGTTTGCAAACTCTTTACTTGTTTGTCTCTTAATAAGAAGAGCATGTTCGGGATTATCGCTGCAGTAATATGGCTCACCCTCAATAGGTATTTTGAATGGGCGAGTAAAAATTGCACTGAAATGCCCATGGATGCCTTTGAGGGAGTGGGCTGGATATGAGTGGCTTTCTTCTCATTCCCTGATTGAGGGCTAAAGCCAAGCTCTCAAATGTCATTTTGGTACACCCACTTGGGAATTCCCTGGGAGTTTTAAAAATATGCCCTTGAGTTAACTATCACAAGTTCACACTTACTGCCCTTTGAACTGAAAGAGAAGAGCAAAGGCAACACCTGAGTGGCTCAGTCGCTTGAGTGTCCAAATCTTTTTTTTTTAAGATTTTATTTATTTATTTGACAGAGAGAGACATCACAAATAGGCAGAAGGAGAAAGAGGGGGAAGCAGGCTCCCCACCGAGCAGAGAGCCCCATGTAGGCCTCGATCCCAGGACACTGAGATCATGACCTGAGGTGAAGGCAGAGGCTTAGCCCTCTGAGCCACCCAGGCGCCCCGAGTGTCCAACTCTTGATTTCAGTTCAGGTCGTGATCTCAGGATCCTGAGATCGAGGCCCACATCAGGCTCTGTGCTGGGCGTGGAGCCTCCTTAAGATTCTGTTTCTTTGGGGCGCCTGGGTGGCTCAGTTGGTTAAGCGACTGCCTTCATCTCAGGTCATGATCCTGGACACCCAGGATCGAGTCCCGCATCAGGCTCTCTGCTCAACGGGAAGCCTGCTTCTCCCTCTCTCACTCCCCCTGCTTGTGTTCCCCATCTGGCTGTGTTTCTCTCTGTCAAATAAATAAAATCTTAAAAAAAAAAAAGATTCTGTTTCCTTCTTCCTTTGCCCTGCCACTGTCGCCATTTCTCTCTCTCTCTCTCTCTCTCTCTCTCTCTCTCTCTCAAAATAAAATTAAATTAAAGAGGTGGACAAGAATTTAACTCTAGGTCCTAAGCCAGAAAGTCCTAGGCAATTGAGGACAAAAATTGGAGAACTTGTGAAATATGCAATGCTTTATAACCTCCCTACATTGGTTATTTTATTTCCCTTCTTATAGCAGCGATTATCATACATTGAACAGAAGCACTCTTTTCAGCACTTGAGGTATATTACCTTATTTCATCCTTAAAACAACCCTGTGAGGTATCCATGTTTTTCAGATGAGAACACTAAGACACTGAGAAATTAAGTTGCTTGCATAAGGTGATACAGCTAGTAAGAAGCAATCAGGAGTGGAATGCAGGTCTGTCTTGCTTCGAAGCCTGCTCCTTTAATCACTACAGTTCTGTCTCTAAGACTTTTTTTTCCCTCAAAAGAGGAATATTTTGGGGCGCCTGGATGGCTCAGTTGATTAAGTGACTGCCTTCAGCTCAGGTCATGATCCTGGAGACCCGGGATCGAGCCCCGCATCGGGCTCCTGCTTGTCCCTCTCTCACTCCCCCTGCTTGTGTTCCCTCTCTAGCTGTATTTCTGTCTGTCAAATAAATAAATAAAATATTTTTTTAAAAAAAGAGGAATATTTTACAAGACAATTCAATATCCTCGGCAAGTATTACTTAATCACTCAAAAGATCACACAGTAGAATATGATTTCAGGAAATAAGCATGTGGTTATAGTTGCTCCATTTTTAATGATCTTTAACGTTCTATAGATTTTTGTTAAGATTTTCTGTAGACGTTGAAGAGTCAGGACCAAGGGTCACATGGGGATTTCCTTTCTATTCTCAGATGTGTCTTGAAGACATCACGAGAGCACAGATGCATGGGTATCCGGAAAGTTTGCAACCCAAGGTGACATTGCGTAAAGTCGAATGCCTGGTGACCCTGGGGAGACTACAGGAGGCAGGCCAGACCATCAGGAATCTCGAAAATGACTTTGCTGCCAAACCAACCATAGCAGCTGCCCAGTTTCAAATTCTGCAGCGAAACCTCTGTCGTCTGAAAATGAAGGTACATGAGAGGGAGAAGCTCACAGCAACCTTCCCAACAACTCTAACGGAAATCTTTGAGGATATGGACCTAAGGGAAGAGAACGAACAGATTCCCAGTGCCTCGTCCTCTGTCAGCCTATGCATGGACCCTTCAAGAGGCCGCTACCTGATTGCCACCAGAGATATTCTCCCTGGAGAGCTTTTGGTGAAGGAGGATGCTTTTGTGAGTGTCCTTAACCCAGGAGAAAGGCCACCACTACATCACAGCCTGGAGAGCAAGTGGGACACCAGAATTACCAATGGAGACCTCTACTGTCACCGATGTTTAAAGCACACTTTGGCCACGGTCCCCTGTGATGGTTGCAACTACGCCAAATACTGCAGCCATGAGTGTATGCAGCAGGCGTGGGATCTCTACCATAACAGAGAGTGTCCTCTCGGAGGCCTGCTGCTCACACTGGGTATCTTCTGCCACATCGCGCTGAGGTCGACTCTTTTAGCTAGATTTGAGGGTGCCAGCAAAGTCCTAAGGAAGCTTAGCGGTGAGCTGAGTAATAAGAACATGTGCTCACCTGAAAGCGAGAGTCCAGTACACACCCTGGGAGGGGAGAGTGAGAATGATAGCAAAACAGTTCAGACCCCAGTTCCAGGATGTGATGCTAACGGCAGATACGAAAACAACTATAATGCTGTCTTCAACCTCTTGCCCCATACTGAGCACCAGAGCCCGGAATACAAATTCCTCTGTGCTCTCAGTGTGCGTGCACTCTGCAGGCAGCTCGAAGCCACCCATTCCTCAAAGCCCGACGCCACAGCACCCCCTGTCTTGTGTTCCGAGTTAAGTACCTGGGGAGTGGCCATGTTGAAACACATGTTACAGCTCCAGTGCAATGCTCAGGCCATAACTACCATTCAGCAGACAGGTAAGAGGGAAGCTTTTGTTTGCCTTACAATATTGTTCTTTTTTTTTTTCCCCATAACCCAGCTACCCTCTTCCCTCTCCCTCACCCCACCCCACCCCTAGCAACCCCCAGTTTTTTCCTGAGATTAAGAGTCTCATGGTTTGTCTTCCTCCCCGGTTCCATCTTGTTTCATTTTTTTCCCTCCCTACTCCCCACGACCTCCTGCCCTGCCTCTCAAATTCTTCATATCAGAGAGATCATATGATAATTGTCTTTCTCTGGTTGACTTATTTCGCTCAGCACAATACCCTCCAGTCCTGTCCACATCATTGCAAATGGCAGGATTTCATTCTTTTGGATGGCTGCATAGTATTCCTCTGTGTGTGTGTGTGTGTGTGTGTGTGTGTGTGTGTGTGTGTATACCACATTTTCTTTGTCCATTCATCTGTTGATGGACATCTAGGTTCTCTCCATAGTTTGAACAACAATATTATTCTTGATGTAGCTTACATCTGGGGAGAAAAAAAATGTGAATGAAAACAGTAGTGGTAGTCTAATGGGAAAACACAGCTGGCTATCTTGTGTTACCATGATTACACTATTGAGAAGCCATGTGACCTGAACAAATTCTTTGATCCCACTCTGCCCAAATTTTTCTCATCTCAGCAATGAGTAGTTTAATCCCACCTAACTTTACTGAGTTGTGATGATGATGAGTGTGTTTGTAAATGTACTTTAAAATTAAAAACCCTATTATGGAGGGCTTTTTATCATGAAGGAGAGCTGAAATAATAACACTGCAGAAAGAAGGGACGCCTGGGTGATTCGGTTGTTAAGCATCTGCCTTCGGCTCAGGTCATGATCTCGAGACCCGGGATCAAGTCCCACATCGGGCTCTCTGCTCAGCGGGAAGCCTGCTTCTCTCTCTCCTACTCCCCTTGCTTGTGTTCCCTCTCTCGCTGTGTCTCTGTCAAATAAATAAATCTTAAAAAAAAAAAAAGACTGTAGAAAGAAGAAAGGTCCACAGGGACACCTGAGTGGCTCAGTCTATTAAGCATCTGCTTTCAGCTCAGGTCACAATCCCAGGCCCTGCGTAGGGCTCTCTGCTCAGCGGAGAGTCTGCTTCTCTCGCTCACTCTCTCTCAAATAAATGAATAAATAAATAAAAATTTTTAGTATTAAAAAAACAAAAAGGGGGTTCTGCCATTGAGTCTTATTCACATGACTTAGCTACTCTGTCTCTTCTCTTTCCAACTGGAAGTTTTTCCCATTCTTCTGTTTTAAATTTCCAAGAGAGCAATCTGGCCAAGGATAGCTTTTCACACAGTACTGCCATGAATTGTTGGCCAGCCTTTTGGGGCTATCCTTTGGTCAGGGGCCAACAGTGTAGGGGCGCCTCTAGACACAGAGCAGCCTGGACCTGCTTGGCTGAGCCGGCTCGTAGAGATAAGGAGGCTCTTTAAGGTAGATGGAGAGACTGGTTGTGGCTGGCATCATGAGTGACCCTGTAGTAATAACAGATACTATTAGAAAAGAAACAGTAGAGGCACCTGAGTGGCTCAGCTGTTGGGCATCTGCCTTCGGCTCGGGTCATGGTCCTGGAGTCCTGGGATCGAGCCCCTCATCAAGGGGAGGCCTGCTTCTCCCTCTCTCACTGTTTTTGCTTGTGTTCCCTCTCTAGCTGTGTTTCTCTCTGTCAAATGAATAAGTAAAATCTTAAAAAAAAAAAAGGAAAAGGAAAAGAAACAGTGCTTCTAGTATTTCTATTGTATGATCTCCATCATACAATAATGGATAGAGGATAATGTCTTTCATTTCAATTAGATCATTATACTTTTCTCAATTTTCTAATTGACTCTATTGAGGGGGGAAATTAGATATTTCCTAAACCTAAGATTTATAGATAGACGGATGTAAATATGGCGTTAGTAAGCTATACATGCATAGTTAGCGCTTTTGCTCTTCTCACATTAGGTAATCTAGAATTTTGTCAACCTTCTATATGTATGTTTTTATCTTTAATTTTAATGCAGCTGCCAAGTTATACCGTGTGTAGGCATTTCACTAGAGGTGTTTTAGAGGAAAACAGTCTTCCCCATCCTGGAGCACATGGAACACCCCAAAATAGCCCTGGCTTCATCCTATAATGTTAGGAAATCCCATTGCAAGCTAGTCTGCATTCTCTTCTCAGTTGCTTCTTCAAGCTGTTGCTACCTTCTAAAATATGCCCATTGAGTGTTTTTCCAGAATCATGTTTTCCCTTGGGTACATTCACTGGCATTTTAATTATTTAATTATTACTTTCATTTAACTTTGTTTTTGTGAATATTAAAAAAATAGTTTATGGGGCTTCCAGATTATAATGGCAAAAAATTACTGACTCCTGATTTTATTGTGTTTTGCCTCTAAAGTACTTCATAGAACATACAAAAAAGATACAATGTCAGGAGCTCTGAAAACTATAGAAACTGTTGTCCAGGCTGAATCCCTGAGGCACACTGGCCAAGCCATGGGGACCAAAGGAGTCTTCCATCCGCATTCCTCCAGTGGCCTATCTAACAGTCAGAGGGTCTTAGCCTAAATGTTTTTGCTCCGTGCGCATGGCATGTCGTTATAGTCTGGTTTTTATTTGCTTAGCAAGTTTCGGGTAAAATTTTTCACAAGTTGTTGAGAATAAACTTTTAGAGAGTAAATGTATATATAGCCAGGAATTACCTGTATTTTCTGTGGCTAATAAGGACCAGAGAAATAGACACATAGCATGATGCTACCTGGAGTGATGGAAAAAGGACTGGAGACTTTGGCTTTATCTGTCAGGCTCTATATTTTATGCGTAATTGATTCTTTATGTTTTAAATATATATAGAGAGAGGGGGGGTGCCTGGGTGCCTCAGTTAAGTGTCTGACTCAATTTTGGCTCAGATCATGATCTCAGGGTCGTGAGATCAAGCCATACTCAGCATGAGCCTAATTGAAATTCTCTCTCTCCCTCTTCCTCTGTCCCTGCCCCCCCACTATTGCACATGTGTATGTGCTCTCTCTCTCTAAATAAATAAATGAAATCTTTAAAAAAAAAAAATAATAAAAATAAATGAAATCTTTAAATGAAATCTTTAAAATAAATAACTAGGGGCACCTGAGTGGCTCAGTCATTGAGCGTCTGCCTTCAGCTCAGGTCACGATCCCCATGTCCAGGCTCCCTGCTCGGCAGGGAGCCTCCTTCTCCTTCTCCCTCTGCCTCCCGCTCCCCCTGCCTGTGCTTTCTATCTCTCTGTCAAATAAATAAATAAAATCTTAAAAATAAAAAATTTTTTTTAAGATTTTTATTTATTTATTTGACAGAGAGAAACACAGCCAGAGAGGGAACACAAGCAAGAGGAGGGAGTGAGAGAGGGAGAAGCAGGCTTCCCGCCGAGCAGGGAGCCCGATGTGGGGCTCGATCTCGGGTCTCCGGGATCATGACCTGAGCCGAAGGCAGTCGCTTAACCAACTGAGCCACCCAGGCGCCCCAAAAATAAAAATGTTTTTAAATAAAAACCAATTCATTGAGCAACAAGGTGATAAAGATGATAAAGTAAATCTGCAAGTAATTATAAATGGGCTAAACTCCAAACAAATCTTTCAGAATGGTTAAAAAAATTTAAATACAGCTATCCTCTGTTTACAAAAATAACACGTATAACGAAGTAATACAGAGTGTTTGGGTAAGACATCTCAGGAATCACAAGCAAACCAGGGTATTGGAATTAATATGAAATAATAGAACCCAAGGTATCTAGTAAAAAGAAGGAATTTTATTTTTATATAGGACACTTTCCACACTGAAATACATTATCAGCCTTAGCTCTGAGAAAAATAGAGATTGTGACTATAAAACAAAAAATATTAAGTATACCAGGAGAAACTGGCAAACTATGGAAGTTGTAAGAACCTAAAATATAGCAAAAATAAGGATCTTGAAGCCAAGATAACTAACATACTAGGGGATTCAGTACATATAGCTATCAAAACTTGTGTGCATTAGACCAGGGCGATGTGATGTGGGTCAGGAGCAAATGGTCAAGAAAGAACTCCTGTGACATTTTCAGTGCAAAAGGTGTTTTTATTAAAGCATGGAACAGGACCCACGGGCAGAAAGAACACACTGGCGTTATGACGAGTGATTGATTATATACTTTTTTTTAAGATTTTGTTTATTTATTTGACAGAGATAGAGAGAGAGAGACAGTGAGAGAGAGAAAACAAGCAGGGAGTGTTGGGGAGGGAGAACCAGTCTCCCTGCCGAGCAGAGAGCCAGACTTTTGGGGCTCGATCCCAGAACGCTGGGATCACAACCTGAGCTGAAGGCAGATGCTTAACCCACTGAGCCACCCACATGCCCCTGATTATATATATTTTAGGTTGGGGGTGGGGTAAGGAAGTTTCCAAAAGGGTTTTCATATGTTAAGGAAAACTAGAATAATGGGAAAGGTATACAATCCATTTTAAATCTTTTTTTTTTTTTTTTTTTTTTTTTTTTTTTTGGTATACAATCCATTTTAAAGATTTATTTAATACTTTTAGAGAGAGAGCGTGTGTGCACATTTCATGAGCAAGAGAGAGAGCAGCAGGAGGGGGAGAGGGAGAGGAGAATCTCAAGCAGATCTCTCTGGTTGAGCTCTGAGCCCAAGGGGCTCAGTCTCACAACTCTGAGATCACGACCTGAGCTGAAACCAAGAGTTGGACACTCAGCCAACCAAGCCACCCAGGCTCTCCCAATCCATTTTAAATTTACTAGAATAATGTTACTGTGTGAATCAGTGTTTTTAATTTTTAAAATGTAGTAGAATGATTACTGTTACAATTTTGGTATTTGTGCTTTTAGTTGTCTTTTTTCCCCTGTGTATATATTTTAATTCAGTTATTTATTTCTTTTAAGGAATTCTTTTAGGGGTGTCTGGGTGCCTTAGTCGGTTAAGTGTCTGCTGTTGGCTCAGGTTGTGATCCCGGGATCCTGGGAACGAGTCCCATGTCGGGCTCCATGCTTCTTCTCCCTCTTCCTCTCCTTCTCCCCCTGCTCATGTAGTCTGTCTCTTGCTTACGCTGTCTCTCAAATAAATAAAGTATTTTTTTAAAAAGTAAAGATTTCAGGGGCTCCTGGGTGGCTCAGTCATTAAGCATCTGCCTTCGGCTCAGGTCATGATCCCAGGGTCCTGCGATAGAGCCTTATATCAGGCTCCCTGCTCAGCGGGAAGCTTGCTTCTCCCTCTCTCACTCCCCCTGCTTGTGTTCCCTCTCTAGCTGTGTTTGTCTGTTAAATAAGTAAATAAAATCTTTAATTATTTATCAAGAGCTCATGCACACATGTGCACGGTGGAGAGGTGCAGGCAGAGGGAGGGAGAGAGAGAATAATCCTGGAGGTCTGGCTCTTGTCAAGCTAAGGTTCCTTTTTGCCTCTAGAAAAATACTTTTCACGTTAAGGCAGTTGTGAACTTGAGGATTGTCATACTCTGCCTGTCTCAAGTATTTGTCATTGGGCTGCAAGATGTAAGGAAATTGAATTTTACCTACTGCCTTTGTTCTCATCACAGGGTTCAGCAGACTTTTCTGTAAAGGGTCAGACAGTAAATATTTAAGGCTTTGCAGGCCATGATGTCTCTTTGACTCAGCTCTGCCATTGCTGCACCCAAGTTGCCATGAGTATGGCTCGCTTCCAGTAATACTTCATGATGGACTCTGATGTTTGATTTCTTAGAATTTTTCACATCATGAGCGTTGTTCTTTTCATTTTTTTTCAACCACTTAAAAATGTGTGAAAACAGTTCTTAGACCACACTCTACAAAAACAGGCAGCAGGCAGGATTTGGCAACAGGTTACAGTATATGGACTCCTAATAGAGTCAAAGATTTGGTAAATCTAAGATATCTATTTAGAAAAAAGAGAAAAGCCCACAAAATTAGGAACAATGAAGGGGATATGGCCAATAATATAATTTTTAAATTTTGAGCAAATATTTAATATCATTTTAAACTACTAAATTTGAAAACATTAAGTAGAAAACACAAATTAAAAAAAAAAAAAAAACACAAATTTCCCACCTCTTCTAAGGAGGAGAACACTTCAAAAATCCAGTGATTGTGGAGGAAATTGAAAAATACTTTCAGAGTATTTCCAGAGACGCCTAGTGACTCAGTCAGTTAAGCGTCTCTCTTCAGCTCAGGTCATTATCTCAGGGTCCTGGGATAGAGTCTCACGTGGGCTCCCTGCTCAGCGGGGAGTCTGCTTCTCCCTCTCCCTCTGCCCCTCCCCCCACTTGTGCTGCGCGCGCGCTCTCTCTCTCTCTGACAAATAAATAAATAAAATCTTAAAGATGTATATATTTCCATAAAAACAAGCCAGACCCACTCTTTTCTGTGTAAGTTTTTTAAAAGTTTTAAGGATCGTATTTAGCCACATTTTTTTTAAAGATTTTGTTTATTTATTTGACAGAGAGATCGCAAATAGGCAGAGAGAGAGGAGTAAGCAGGCTCCCTGCAAGCAGAGAGCCTGATGTGGGACTGGATCCTAGGAACCTGAGGTCGTGACTGAGCGGAAGGCAGAAGCTTAACCCTCTGAGCCACTGAGACACACTTTAGCCACATTTTAAAAAAATATTTTATGTATTCATTTAGGAGAGAGAGAGCACACAAGCAGGAGAGACAGAGAGGGAGAAGCAGACTCCTCACTGTGCTGGGAACCAAGCGTGGGGCTTGATCTGAGGACTCTGAGATCACAACTGGAGCCAAAAGCTGAACCATCTGAACCATAGGAACCGGTGTCCCTAGCCACATTTTTTTTAAATAAAGAAAAAATATCTTTCAAGGAACAGATTGTTTTCATACAATATAAAGTGTTTCAGGGCATGGGAGAACCTGGAGTCCTTTTTCACTCATTTTACAAAGCCAAGGATAAAAACTGTAGATTAGTCTCACTTATGAATATCACTGTAGGAATCCTGAGAAAATCACTGCCATATCACATCAGGCAGTTTATTGAAGGAATGCTAAGAGGTGACCAAGAAGGGTTTCATCCAGAAATACAAGTGTATATTAACTTGGGGGGATACACAGCTTTGGGTAAATGCAGACAGGCCATATTCTCAGATGGAAAAACTGAAAACTTCCCCCGCATTCCCCCAGCCAGTGCAGGGCAGTTCCACACAAAAATCACAACTGGATTTTTCTTGGAATTGGACGCTGATTCTATAGTTCACCTTGAATAAGTGGTGGGAATAGTCATTTTGTAAGAGTACTGAATCCTTCTCGGAAGGCTGGCGCCTGCCCACATCCTCCCTCTCCAAGCTTATCCCACACAACCAGGAGGCGCTCACCAGGGCTACTATCAGTGTCCTCCTGAAACTCCCCTGTGTAAATGTCCAGCCCTTCCTGCCCCACTTGTTTGCAAAGGCCTTGGCCAACGTCAACACCAGGAGTCTCATTAGCAACCAAGGCGCTGATGGAGGCATCCCAGCCGCAGCGGGGAAATCCCTGCACCGCTGCTTCTTCCCCAGTGAGTAGGCCAGGGAGGCAAAGAAAAAAGAATCATGCGTGGCCTTGGAGCACCTGGGTGGCTCAGTTGGTTAAGCCCACTGCCTTCTGCTCGGGTCATGATCCCAGAGTCCCGGGTTCAAGTGTGGCATCGGGCTCCCAGCTCCGCGGGAAGTATGCTTCTCCCTCTGACCTTCTCTCTCTACTGTCACTCTCTCGCGCATATAAATAAATAAGATCTTTAAAAAAAAAGAAAGGAGAATCAGAGGAGCCTGTTGATGATGTTTGCTGTGGTCTTTTGACTACATCTCTTCTGTAACCTGCTCAATAAAAATAATACATATTTTTTGTTTCTTAAATTTTGTTTTGTTTTTCATTTTTTTTAAAGATTTTATTTTATTTTATTTATTTGACAGAGAGAAACGCAGCAAGAGAGGGAACACAAGCAGGGGGAGTGAGAGAGGGAGAAGCAGGTTTCCCGCCGAGCGGGGAGCCCGATATGGGGCTCAATCCCGGGTCTCCGAGATCATGACCTGAGCCGAAAGCAGTCACTTAACCAACTGAGCCACCCAGGCGCCCTGTAAATTTTTTGTCTCTTAAATTTGTTTTGTTTCTTAAATTCCACATATGAGTGAAATCACGTGATACTTATCTATGTCTGAGTAGCTAAGTTTGCTTACCATTATACTCTCTAGCTCTGTCTATGTTGTTAAAATGGCAAGATTTCATTCTTTTTTATAACTGTATACTACTACACTGTATATAGACCACATCTTTTTTTTTCTTTAAAAGATTTTATTTATTTATTTATTTATTTATTTATTTATTTATTTATTTGACAGAAACACAGCCAGAGAAGGAACACAAGCAGGGGGAGTGAGAGAGGAAGAAGCAGGCTTCCTGCTGAGCAGGCAGCCCGATGTGGGACTCAGTCCCAGGTCTCCAGGATCATGACCTGAGACGAAGGCAGTCGCTTAACCAACTGAGCCACCCAGGCGCCCCTATAGACCCCTATATCCATTCATCTATTAGTGGACACTTGGGCTGTTTCTGTAGTTTAACTATTGTAAATATTGCAATAAACATGAGGTGCATATATCCCTTCGAATTAGTGTTTACAAATTCCTTACTACTGATAAATACCCAGTAGTCCAATTACTGGATCATAGGATAGTTCAATTTTAATTTTTTGAAGAATCTCCCAACTGTCTTCCACAGTGGCTGCCCCAGTTTGCATTCCCACCAACAGTACACGAGGGTTTGTTTTTCTCTACATTCTTGCCAACATTATCGTACCTTGAGTTTTTTATTGTAGCCATTCTGACAGGTACGAGGTTTTGCTTTGCATTTCCCTGATGATGAGTGATGTTGATCATCTTTTCATGTGTCTGTTGGCCATCGTATGTCGTCTTCGGAGAAATGTCTGTTCTGCCCATTTTTAACTGGATTATTTGTTTTTTGTGTGTTGAGTTGTATCAGTTCGCAAGGCCCCGCCGCGGCTCAGCAGGGAGCCCACCATGGGGCTGGATCCCGGGACTCCAGGATCCTGACCTGAGCCAAAGGCAGATACTTAACAACTGAGCCATCCATGCACCTTCTTTATATATTTTGGATACTAACCTTTATCAGATCTGTCATTTGCATATCCCTTCTCCCGTTTAGATGGATGCCTTGTAGTTTTCTTCGTTATTTACTTTGCTGGGCAAAAGCTTTGTATTTTGATGTAGTCCCAATAGTTCATTTTTGCTTTTGTTTCCCTTGCTTCGGGAAACATATCTAGAAAGATGTTGCTACTGCTGATGTCAGGGAAATTTCACTTGGTGTTCAAATATGGATAATGAGAGAACTGGATGAACCTCCACGCCTCTGGGGAAGATTGTTTGCAAAGATGGTCCCAACAATTTCACCCACCCTTGTATGTTTGCCCTTTTACAACTTGACATTGCTTTTTCTCCAGTCAAGAGATAGAGTCCGTTTTCTCTGCCCTTGAATCTGGGCCAGCCCTGTTACTTTGACCCGTGAAATGCAGTAGAAGTGACCTTAGGTGATTTTTGAGTCTAGGCTTTAAGAGGTCTTGTAGCTTCCATGTCATTTTCTTGGAATGATGGTGTGTAGCCAAATGAACAAGCCTATGTTAGCCTTCTTTTTTTTTTTTTTAAGTCTAGCCTTCTTGAGGGTAAAAGACCATATGCTAGATGAATGCAGTAATATGAATAATCCTGGGTAAGACCAGCAGAGAACATGTGTAGCTGAACTCTTGGTAGAGTTGCTGGCACAGTGTGTTGTAAGCAAATGAAGTAGTTGTTTTGTTGTTTGTTTGTTTGTTTGTTTTTAACGATTTATTTATTTACCCTAGAGAGAGTGAGGGTGCGCCTGTATGTGAGTGGGGGGAGGAGCAGAGGGAAAGAATCACAAGCCAGGAAGAAAAAAAAAAAAAAAAAGAATCACAAGCAGACTCCGCAGTACTCAGGGCTCACTGGGAGATCATGACCTGAGCCAAAAGCAAGAGTCAGATGCTTCACCAACTGAGCCACCCAGGCACCCAAAATAGTTGTTCTTTTAAAAGTAAACTAACCCCAGGAGGGAAAAAACCCTATAAACTTAAATGAAAATAACAAAATGAGAGAATATTTCTAGCAACTATGCAACTTTTTTTTTAAAAGACTTTATTTATTTGACAGAGGGAAACACAGCCAGAGCGGGAACACAAGCAGCGAGGGGGGGGTGGGGATCAGTTCCCGCCGAGCAGGCAGCCCGATGCGGGGCTCCATCCCGGAACTCCGGGATCATGACCTGAGCTGAAGGCAGAGGCCCAACCACTGAGCCACCCAGGCGCCCCAGCTATGCAACTCCTAAGTCAGTCTTTAAACATATGGATAGTGGTGAAAATATAAAGCTAGGTTGTGATAATGGTTGCACAATTTATGTGAACCTCCTAAAGAAAATCATTGAGGGGCGCCTGGGTGGCTCAGTTGGTTAAGCGACTGCCTTCGGCTCAGGTCATGATCCCAGAGACCCGGGATCGAGTCCCACATCTGGCTCCCT
>PITA01024840.1:0-25517 GCA_004023965.1 Spilogale gracilis | reverse complement strand
TTCATCTGAAACTCTTTTTGAAAAGTTTATTGTTATGCAATGAAAAAACTAGTACTATGAAGTAAAGTCTAGAAGAATGTTATCAAATTCCTCTTTGGATTTTTCCTTTCAAAAATACAGTCTGTGTTGGGGCGCCTGGGTGGCTCAGTTGGTTAAGCGACTGCCTTTGGCTCAGGTCATGATCCCGGAGTCCCGGGATTGAGCCCCACATCGGGCTCCCTGCTCAGCAGGAAGCCTGCTTCTCCCTCTCTCACTCCCCCTGCTTGTGTTCCCTCTCTAGCTGCGTTTCTCTCTGTCAAATAAATAAAATATTAAAAAAAATACAGTCTGTGTAGTGTGAACATTATTTTCTGTCATAAAGACATCTATATCAAGTATATATGTTTATCATTCAAGAAGTGTATATGTTTATCATTCATTCTTATAAGTCTTATTTTAAAGAGTGACACATAATCACACACTGCTAATCATTTATGGAAATTGTAATGGTAAGCAGTGTACTATGGCTATCCATGTGAGAGTCAATAAAACTGAGAAGTTAACCTAAGAATTGTTTGAACTGATAAACCAGAATTAACTTCATGTAGAAAAGAGAAGGGGGTAATGCTTTTTATTTTTTTTTAATATTTTATTTATTCATTAGAGATAGACCACAAATGGAGGGAGAGACAGGAAAGGGAGAAGCAGACTTCCCACTGGGCTGGGAGCTGGACATGGGGCTCGAGCCCAGGACCCTGAGATCATGACCTGAGCCGATGGCAGACACTTAAGCAACTGAGCCACCCGGGTGCCCCAAGAGGTTATGCATTTTGAATAGATATACAGCCCATTCAAAGGTAACATGGTTAGAAACAGTACATTATTTACAAGGAAACTAAGCACTACAGACTGGCCAGAATATATTGGATGAAAGAAGCAACATATAACAAGCATAATCAGTGGTCTCCCTAACAGTGTCCTAGTATCATTTGGGAATAAATCTTGTTCATTTGTTCACTCTTATCCCAGATAAACCATGGGTACCTTCCCATGAGCACAAACCAGATAGTAATTTTCTGCCCCTTACTAGTTTTCAGCATTAAGAAAGCAACATTTTCCGATTCTTCCCAGTGAGATTAGAGATTTATGACAATGAGAAGTGAGATTTCCACTCTATAGTTGAAGTTTTCCTCACTCTTAAAATTACATTCACAAAGAAATGATCTCTTCTACTTTTGAACAGTGCAAATGATGTCTATAAGTACTGCAACCTTTTTACAACTATAAGATAAAACCTGGTAACCATGCAAACACTGTACCCAGATTAGTAGAGTTAAAACAAGAGATAATCAGTGTTTTGATGTGCCACTAAACCACTAAAGCAATTTAAGCAAAAACACTTTTAAGAGGGAAATTTATATAGCGAGAAGCCCACCTCAAGAAATGAGGAGAATAATACCACAGAAATAAACAAGAATTATGAGATTAAGAAACCAATGGATCAATGAAAAAAATAGAGGAAATTAAAAAATATATGGAAAAAATGAAAGTGAAAACAGTGGCCCAAAATCTGAGACACAGCAAATGCTCCAATTGAAAGACATAGGTGAAAGAGTGTATTAAAAAACAAAACAAAACAAGACCCAACTATATGCTGTCTCTAAAATTCATTTCAGACCTGAAAACACCTGCAGATTGAAAGTGAGGGGATGGAGAAATATTTATCATGCATATGGAAGTCAAAAGAGCTGTAGCACCAATACTGATGTTGGACAAAATAGACTTTCAAAAAAATAAAAAGATTTTCAGAGATTTTAATAAGAGACTAAGGAGACACTATATAACAATCAAAGGGACAATTCAACAAGAATACCTGAGAATTATAAATATTTATGCACCCAATATGGCAGCACTCAAATATATAAAACAGTTAACAACAAAGATAAATGAACTAATGGACAGTAACAAAGTAATATTGGGGGATTTTAACACCCCACTTACATCAGTGGAGTTATCATCCAAACAGAAAATCAACAAGGAAACAGTGACCAGATGGACATAATGATATATTCAGAACATTACATCCTAAAACAGCAAATTATAAATGCTTTTCAAATGCACATGGAACATTTTTTAAAATAGATCACTTATTAGGCCACAGAACAATCTAAAAAATACAAAAAGATCAAAGCATAGTTGGCATCTTTTATGACCACAGTGCTATGAAACTAGAAAACACACACACACAAAGAGTGTAAATACATATAAATTAAATAGCATGCTACTCGACAATTAATGAGTTGACCAAGAAATCAAATGAGAAACAAAATTTACATGGAGACAAATGAAAATGAAAACACATGGTCCCAAATGTTTGGGATGCAGCAAAAGCAGTTCTAAAAGAGAAGTTTAGAGCAGTATATGCCTACCTCAAGAAGAAAGTAAAATCCCAATTAAAAAACCTAACCTTACACCTAAAGGAGCAAGAGAAAGAAAAAAAAAATCAAAACCCAAAGGAAGGAAATAATAAATACTAGAGCAGAAATAGATGATATAGAAACTAAAAGGAAAAACAATAGAGCAAATCAATAAAACCAGGAGCTTGTTCTTTGAACAAATCAAAAAAATTACCTCTAGCCAGAGGTATCATTAGAAGAAGAAGAAGAAGAAGAAGAAGAAGAAGAAGAAGAAGAAGAAGAAGAAGAAGAAGAAGGAGGAGGAGGAGGAGGAGGAGGAGGAGGAGGAGGAGGGGGGGGGAAGATTGAGAGAAAAAAAAGAGAGGGGCACTTGGGTGGCTCAGTCACTTGAGTGTCTGCCTTCAGCTCAGATCATGATCTCAGGGTCCTGGGATCAAGTCCCACATCAGGCTCTCTACTCAGCAGGGAGTCTGTGTCTCACTTTCCTTCTGTACTCTCCCTCCCTCTCTTTCTAGTAAATAAAATATTTGAGAGGGGAGACTTTAATAAACAAAATCACAAATTATAAAGGAGAAATAATAACCAACATTAAGAAATACAATTTTAAGAATTATGAAAAATTCTATGACAACAAGTTGGACAACCTAGAAGAAATGGATAAATTCCTGGAACCATAAAACCTACCAAAACTGAAGCAGGAAAAAAATGCAAATTTGAACAGACCAATTACTAGCAAGGAAATTCAATCAGTAATCAAAAAAAAAAAAATCCCAACACACAAAAGTCCAGGACCAAGATGGATTCAGCAGTGAATTCTCCCAAATTTTCCCTCTTCAAAGAAGAATTAATACCTACTGTTTACCTATACTAAAAAATCCAAGAAGGAAAACTTCCAAATTCATTCTATGAGGTCAGCATTACCATGAGTACCAAAATCAGATAAACACACAACAAAAAATGAGGTATAGGGCAAATCTCTGATGAACATAGATGCAAAAATCCTTAACAAAATACTATCAAATCCAATCCAACAATACATTAACAAAATCATTCACTGCAATCAAGTGATATTTATTCCTGGGATGTAAGTTTGGTTTGATATTCACCAATCAATGTGATACGTCACATCAATAAAAGAAAAAAAACATATGATCATTTTAATAGATGCAGAAAAAGCATTTGACAAAGTACATCATCCATTCATGATAAAAACTCTTAAAGAAATAGGTTTAAAGGGAACATATCTCAACAAAATAAAGGTCTCAGATGAAAAACCCACAGAGAACATTATACTCAGTGGGGAAAAACTGATAGCTTTCCCAAGCTCAGGAACAAGATAAGAATGCCTTACATCACCACCTCTATTTAACACAAAACTTGAAGTCCTTAGACCCAGCAATGAAACAATAAAAATAAATAAAAAGCATCCAAAATAGTAAGGAGAAGTAAAACTTTACTATTTGCAGATGGCATGATAGTATATAGAGAAAACTCTAAATACTCCACTCCACAGCTGCTAGAACTGATAAATGAGTTCAGTAAAAGCACAGGATACAAAATAAACATATAGTAATTTGGTGTGTATTTACATACTAATAATGAAGCAACAGAAAGCGAAATAAAGAAAATAATATCATTTACAATTGCACCAAAAATAATAAAGTCCCCAGGAATATAGTTATCAAAAGGGTAAAAGGCCTATACTCTGAAAGCTATAAAATGTTAATGAAAGTTATGAAGAACAAAGAAAAAACAAGACATTCCACACTCATGTTTTGGAAGAACAAAAATTGTTGAAATAGCTATACTATCCAAGGCAATCTACAGATTTAGTTATCAAAGGGGTGAAAGACCTATACTCTGAAAACTATAAAATGTTAATGAAAGTTACTGAAGAACAAAGAAAAAAACAAGACATTCCACACTCATGTATTGGAAGAACTAAAACTGTTAAAATAGCTATACTATCCAAGGCAATCTACAGATTTAATGCAATCCCTATCAAAATGCCAACAACATTTTTCAGAAAACTGGAACACACAATCTTAAAATTTGTATGGGAACACAAAGGACCCCAAAAAGCCAAATCAATCTTGAAATAGAAAATCAAAGTTGGAGCTATCACAATTTCAGACATTAAATCATATTGCAAACCTGTAGCAATCCCACCAGTATGGTATTGTCATGAAAACCAGAAATATAGATCAATGGAACATAAGAAAACCCAGAAAAAAACCTACAAATATATGGTCAGTTAATCTTCAACAAAGAAGAAAAGAATATCCAATGGGAAAAAAAAAAAGATAAGTCTTTTCAATAAATGGTGCTGGGAAAATTGGACAGCTACATTTCAAAGAAAGAGACTGGACCATTCTCTTACACCATACACAAAGATAAATTCAAAATGAATGAAAGACTTCAATGTGAGACAGGAATCCACCAAAATCCTAGAGGAGAACACAGGTAGTAACCTCTTCTACCTCATCCACAGCAACTTCTTTCAAGACACGTCTCTAAAGGCAGGGAAACAAAGGCAAAATGAACTATTGGGACTTCATCAAGATAAAAGGCTTCTGCACAGCAAAGGAAACAGTCAACAAAACTGAAAAGCAACCTATAGAATGGGAGAAGATATTTGCAAATAGCGTAACAAAAAGGGCTGGTATCCAAGATCTATAAAGAACATACCAATCTCAAAACCAAAAAAAACCCAAATAATCCAGTCAAGAAATGGGCAGAAGACATGAACAGACATTTCTCCCAAACGACATACAAATGGCCAACAGACACATGAAAAAATGTTCCATCACTAGTCGTCAGGGAAGTACAAATCAAAATCACAATGAGATACCACCTTACACCAGTCAGAATGGCTAAAATTAACAAAATAGGAAACAAAAAATGTTGGCAAAAATGTGGAAAAGGGGAACCTTCTTACACTGTTGGTGGGAATGCAAGCTGCTATAGATGCTCTGGAAAACAGTATGGAGGCCCCTTAGGAAGTTAAAAATAGAGCTACCCTGTAATCCAGCAATTGCATTAACAGGTATTTACCTCAAAGATCAGATGTCGTGAAAAGAATGGGCACCTACACCTCAGTGTTTATAGCAGCAATGTCCACAATAGCCAAACTGTGGAAGGAGCTGGGATGTCCTTCAACAGATGAATGGATTAAGAAGACATGGTTCCTATATACAAGGGAATATTACTTAACCATCAGAAAGGATGAATACCTACCATTTACATCAACATAGATAAAACTAGAGCACAGTATGCTAAGTGGAATAAGTGAATCAGAAAAAGACAATCATCATATTGTTTCACTCAAATGTGGATTATAAGAAATAGCACAAAGGATCACAGGGGAAGGGAGGAAAAAAACTGAAGGGGAAGAAATCAGAGAGGGAGACAAACCATGAGAGTCTCTTGACTCTGGGAAACAAACAGAGTTGTGGAAAAGGAGGTGGGTGGGGGGATGTGGTAACTGGGTTATGGGCGATAAGGAGGGCACATGATGTGATGAGCACTGGGTGTTACACACAACTGATGAAGCACTGAACACTATACCAAGAACTAGTGGTGTGCTACGTGTTGGCTAATTGAATTAAAATTTAAAAAATTATTTTAAAAAATAAAGATTTTATTTTCAAGTTATCTCTGCCCCCAATGTGGAGCTTGAATTCACAACCCTGAGATCAAGTGTCACATGCTCAGAGCACCTAGGTGGCTCAGTTGATTAAGTGACTTCCTTGGGCTCAGGTCATGATCCTGGAGACCCAGGATCAAGTCCCACATTGGGCTCCCTGCTCATCAGGCAGTCTGCTTCTCCCTCTCATGCTCACTCTCTCGCTCATTCTCTCTCTCTCTCACATAAATAAAATCTTTGAAAAAAAAAGTCACATGCTCTACTGAATGAGGTAGCCAGGCGTCCCTGCATTGAGGAATGTTTAAATCAAAATATATAATCATTTTTGCATTTTTGATATATGATTGTGACAGCAATATTTAAGATGAATCTTACAAAAACAGAATCAGTGTGAGAAAGATCATTCAGGAATTTCTGCAGTGGTACAAAAGAGATTATGTAAGCTTTAAAATGATACTAGATATGAAGGATCAGGAACAGAGTTGAGATCTACTTACTAATAATCAGCAATTAATAGGATGTGTTCAAGGGACACCTGGGTGGCTTAGTTGGTTAAGCGTCTGCCTTTGGTTCAGGTCATGATCCCAGAGTCCTGGGATCAAATCCCACATAGGGCTCCTTGCTTAGCAGGGAACCTGCTTCTCCCTCTGCCTGCCACTCCCCCTGCTTGTGCTCTCTCTTGTTCACTCGCTCTGACAAATACATAATAAAAAATAAATAAATAGGATGTGTTCACATCTGAATTCTTGGCTACAATTTTAGAAGAAAATTAATAAATTGGAATGATACTGCTGCTCTCACAGGAGCTTTCAGAAAGTTGGAATGCCTGTTTCATTAAAACAAGTACAGTTAAAAAAAAAAAAAAAGGCAGTTAAGAACACAGCCAAAGACTGTCACAAGGACAGTCAAGCTAGCAAGCTGTTCGTGACACCACACCATGCCTAGGACCTCATAACCACTACTTTGGGTTCTATTCCCCCTGAGCCCTTAGAGCTGAGACTTGGTCATTTTGTAGGCAAAGGGAACTCTAAGGGCCTCCTTTTGACCCATTCTACCATAGCAGCCTCAGAGGCTAAAGAGAAATTCTGCCAAACTGTGGCATGTATCTGTTCAGTCAGAAACTGGACATAGAGCTAGTAGATAAGTCAAAAGTCCCACATAGCCTTCCAGGAGAATGCATGGGTAATGTTTCACTAATCACATGACTGCTCATCCATCATATGACCATCATTATGGATAGGGACCTCTGGGGACTTTCTAGCTCTCTAGAAATTACTTTTCTCTTGTAGCTTCCAACTCTTGAGCTCTGGCTTTTCTGTCTACTCTTACAGACAGCAATAATGAATGACCCAGTGGTTATTTTGCAAGTTCTAGAAAAAATATGACTATCACTAAAAATAGTGCTTTCTAAAGAGTACCCATCTTCTTATTCACACAAGGAATACTGAATCTGTGAAAATTAAATCTGGAAATTGGTTGAGAATCCATGACCTTCTACTTTCTGTGGCTTATATCAGGTTGCTGTCTACCAAATAGAATTTATATATATTTAATTCTTATGGATCCCATAATTACTTATCATCCACACATTTTCCCAATGGTTAGAGATTTCTGATTATTACTCTGGCCTTGATGGTAATAGCAGCTCACTCTGTTCCTAATAGTTAAATGAACCTTCTTGGTTTCTACAACCACTGGAACCAGAGAACCATTGAAACTGCAAACTGTTCCATTAGTATGTCCTGACTACACAGAGACAAATAGCAGGAACACTTTTCAAGGAGGTGACATTCTCCTCCATGGCATATTTCTTAGGGTATTAGTAAAAGAGCATTCATCTCGTACAGATGGTGGTGAGCAGGTACCATAACATTATGTTATTGTCATTTTAAAGCTTTGGGAGTCCTCCCCCTATTTTGGTTAAGGTAATTTGGGGCATTTACCATGGTCCATATTTGAGTCCAAAGCACAGCAAGTCCTATCTACGTAATTAAGAAAATTCATTTGTAAACATTAAGACATCTTACAGTGAGTATCAGTATTTCTGTCTGAAGACTTTTTTCTAGCTGCAGGAGGTAGATAATTAATGTCCCAGAAACAGTTCTCAACCAGTACTGGACAACCAGCCACTGTATAAAATATACCAGATTCTTTGCCTCTAAGCTAGGATAATTATGGCAAGGACTGTAATTTAGATCTATGTGTTCCTGAAAGAACATAATGACATTTGTTTATAGTGTTAACCTACTCAATGATTCATCTATTGTACTGGAAATCCTAACCAGTCCATTAATTTAAAAAAATTAAAATTATAAAGATTTGAAGATAAAAATTAAGAATAGCTTTATTGGCATGTAACATAATCTTGTAGGTAGAAAACTTACAGAATCTTAAAAATATGATGATAGAAGAGAAGAACTACATAATAATAATAAATACATCTAGCAGGCTGTAAGATACAAGATAAAATGTAAATATTAGCTGCACCAAAAATCAAATGTAGTATTGCTAAAATAAAGTATGTTAATAAATAAATAGAATTTCTTTCACGGTACATTAAAAAATAGTAATAAGTTTAACTATACAAAACATGTAAAATGAAGCCTACCAGAGATCACAAGGGAGAATTTAAATCTAATACAGAGAGATACACCATGTTTGTAGATTAGAAGATTCAATATTGTTAAAGTGGCAGTTCTTCCTGGGGTAGCTATGAGGATCTACCTCTCAGATCCAACTTTATGAACCATAATTGATCTAGGGCCATAGCTGCGTGCTCTACAGTCCATGACCGTATTTTTACTGGTACCATGCATTCTTGCAGGTTATTCATAGCCAGCAACTGAACACAGTAAAGAAACGAAGGCTGGATTATTCCTAGTAGACCCAGAATGTCCTTATGAATTAATGTGACTCAAGACTCAACAAATGTCTTCCAAATTTTCCTCAGAACTGCCCAACAGTCTAAGATGCTTCCATTCACATTTTCTTGCTTCCTTCTCTCTCTACCTCATTTGGCATCAAATTTGCATCTTGATCTGATGGCTCTCCCAACTTCCCCTGTCTCCTCCATTTTTTTCTCAGAATCATGCTTATTTTTTTAAGTGTTCAATACTCTTAAAGTCTGTTTCTAAGAATTTAGACTAATGAACTCCCTAAAATTACCCATACATTTATTATGATCCCAACCAAAATCAGAGGCTTTAAAAATTAAATTGATTAACTTAGTCTAAAATTAAAATTGAAATGCAAAGGGCAATGACAAGCTAGAATGATTTTGAAAAAGAACAGTTTGAGGGACTTAAACCACACGATTTCCAGCATTATTATAGAGGTACAATAATCAAGACTGTGTGATATAAGGATAGATATATGATTAGATGTGTATCAGTTGGAGAGCCCAGAAATAAACTAACACACATTCAATTTACTTTTAACAAAGGTGCCAAGACCATTCAATGGGGTAAAGATATCTTTTCCACAAGTGATGCTATAACATATGGTGGGGGGGACTAACTTTAATTACTCACACTGTATATAAAACTAACTTTATTATTTTTTTAGAGATCTTATGTATGTATGTATGCATGTATGCATTTGAGAGAGAGAGACAGAGAGAGAGCACAGGCAAGGGAAGCACCAGAGGGAAAGGGAGAAGCAGGATCTCTACTGAGCAGGGAGCTGATGTGGGGCTTGATCCCAGGATCCTGGGATGACCTGAGCCAAAGGAAGCTGCTTAATGACTGAGCCATCCAGGCGGCCCTAAAAGTTAACTTTAAGTGGCTCATAGAACTGAACATGAGAGCAATTACTGTTAAAACTTAAATATTAGGAGAAAATAGTGTGATATTTGTGAGGCAAATATTTCTTAAACTGCAAAAAGCATAATGTAGAAAATTTTAAATTAAAAAGTTGAACTACATCACAATTATTTTTTTATTTTTTATGTTGTTAGCCACTGTATAGTACATCATTAGTTTTTGATGTACTGTTCAATGATATAACACCCAGTGCATATCACCACAATTAAAGTCATCTGCTCTTCAAAAAAAATACACTTACAAACATGGGGAAAATGTGCACTCTTTGTGGAAATGCATACTGGTTCAGCCACTATGAAAATGAGCATGCAAGGTATATAAAAACTTGAAATGAGAACCACCAAATAATCCAGAAATCTCACTTGTGGGTGTATATCCAAAGAAAATTAAAACTTGATATTAAAAAAAATAAATAAGTGAACAAAAAGTCAAGCTATTAGCAGAAACCGTTTTCAAAGTGTTTTACAAATGAGTTTGATCAGAATATATAATGAAGTCTTGCTACTCAACAATAAGAGGGCTAATAACCTCCTTCAAAAATATGGGCAAATTTTCTTAACAGTTTTTTCACTAAAAAAGAGAGAAAGAGATGAATAGCCAAAAAGCAACTACCTGAAGCTTTTCCTCTCTTCCACTCTTCTGACTGCCCTTAAGACTCAATGATCCTCAGCATCACTGAGAGATTAAATATCCAAACAAATATCCACCAAGCCAGCAACAAAAACACAACTGTGACCCACTATCTGCATGGTCCAGGAACCAAACTATAATCTCTGTCACAAACGGTCCAAAGGGTCAGAACTTAATTAATAAGTGCCAGCTTCCCTAATTTTTGCCTCTATTTCAAACACTGCCAAGTCTCCCATCTCTAGCTTCCCCATGCCAACACACTCCCATCAGAGATTACCTGAAGCCTTTCCCCTCTTCCACTCTTCTGACTGCCCTTGAGACTCTGCCAGATTCAAGTAATGGCTTACTCCCTTGCTAGAGCAAGCCCTGAATAAACCACATTTGCTTGTCCTCATTTGGGTGGCCTTTTTTATTCCTACATGAATCATTAGGGAAATGCAAATTAACACCATAATGAGATACTACTACACACATGCTAAAATGATAAAGTTATATGGCTGACAATCCAAGCATTAGTGAGAATATTTAACAGTGGCTCTCAACAGGAGGTGATTCTTGCCCCCAGAGAACATTTGGCCTATGTAGTTTGGGTTATCACAGCTGGAAGATAGGGAAGGATGCTACCAGCATTAAGTGTAAGAGGGGCCAGGGATGCTATTAAACATCCAAAATGCATAGGTAAATCCCCCCAAAATAAAGAATTATTCAGCCCAAAATGTCAGCAGTGCTTCTGTTGAGAAATCCAGATAAAGAGCAAATGCAACCTTCATATATGTATATCATATGATCTAGCAATCACACTTCTAAATATTTACCCAACAGAAATGAAAATATCTGTTCACACAAAGACTTGTAGAGGAATATTCCTAGGAGCATTATTTGCAATAATTAATAACCTGGAAAGAACAAAAAATGAACAAATAAATAAATTTCGTATCTATACTATGGAACTGTACTCAGCAATGAAAAGAAACAAAATATTAATATATACACAGCATGGTGAATTTCAAAAATATTGCACTAAGTAAAATAAATCAATGTAAAAAACTTTATAGTATTTGAACCCCTTTACACAAATTCTATATTTTTTCAAAGATTTGAGAGGGAGAGAGAGAGAGAGAGCATGAGAGGGGAGAATGTCATATGGAGAAGCAGATTCCCCGTGGAGCTGAAAGCCTGATGCAGGGCTCGATCTCGACTCTGGGATCATGACCTGACCCAAAGGCAGTAGCTTAACCAACTGGGCCACCCAGGCGCCCCCATTTACATGAATTCTAGAAAAAGCAAAATTTTAGTGACAGAAATTAGGTCAGTCATTTTCTAGAAGCAGGGTCAAGAAAGAGCATGGAATGCCAAAGGGGCAGACATTAGAGGATAATGCAATCCTTCTATACCTTCATTGTGGTGAGGGTTAAATGTAGAGAATTACTAAAATTCATCAAACTCTTAGGTAGAAGGTAGATATGAGCAGTGGAAGGGGTAGAGAATGATGGAGACACAAGCTGGAAGCAAAGACAGTGATAAACAGGTTGCATATTAGAAGTCCAGAGTCAAAACATCCTGACCTTGCAGTTTCCAAGACCTTGAGGCTAACAGACCAAGAGCCACAGGTGCAGAGCATGCACTCTCTAATTCCACCTCTGCACCAAGGTAACCCCTAGACTCATTAGAATACGTTTGAACTGTGGGTACAGCTCCCCATGGAGAAAGGCTGTGGTGATGGCCCAATACAAACTTCGCAGGGTCCAAAACTTCCCCTCCAAACTGTGGGAGCAGTCCCCAGAATGATTGGAAGCAGTCTCCATTAGAGACAACCCAAAGGTCTATCACACCTCCTCCCCACCCAGAAAGGCACAACAAATATCCAATCCCAAAACAACCTAGGGGCTGGTTTCATCTGAAGGAACGTGCCTGCTCTCCCACCTTAAGAATGTACTTTCACTTTAATAAACTGCTTTGTGCTTTCTATTTTCCCTCTGGCAGTCTTTATTTGAACGTGCATCCTCACATAAATGTTTTCATGGGGAATCCAAGAACTAAGACTTCTATTTACACAACACATTCTCCCACCAAAAACAAAACTATACATCTAAAATGACCAAAAATTAGTCCATGGAAATTTACATATAAGTATGTAATTAAAAAATAAAACAAAGAATTGGAAAGTATTCATTTAAGGCTAATTAACTGTTAGGGTCTAGGTGGCTCAGTCATTAAGCAACTGCCCTCCGCTCAGGTCATGATCCCAGGTCCTAGGAGCGAGCCTTGCATTGGGCTCCCTGCTCAGGAGGCCAGCTTCTCCCTCTCACACTCCCCCTGCTTATATTCCCTCTCTTGCTATCTCTCTCTCTCTGTCAAATAAATAAATAAATAAAATCTTAAACAAAAGAAGAAGAAGAAGAAGAAGAAGAAGAAGAAGAAGAAGAAGAAGAAGAAGAAGAAGAAGAAGAAGAAGAATTAACTGTTGAATGTTTCCAGAGAGGACAATAAAGTAAGAATGAAAACAAGAGGGAGCCACTGATGACCTTATCAAGAGCAGTTTGAGTAAAGTGGTGGGTTCAAAAGTCAGATTTTAGTAGGCTGGGTATAAGTGGGAAAGAAAAGAGACGGTAAGTATACACTACATCTTTGAGAAGTATGAACTGAATGACAAGAGAAACAAACACAAAGGCTCTACGTAGGGAGACTATTTTAGTAGAGATTAGACTCAAAGACCCAGTGAAAATTGCAAAAGACAAAGAACAACAGGAAGGGATTATTAGCCTGGAAACTTAATTGAGGTAGCTGCCCTTCTTCAGGTTAAAAGATGCTCCTTTACCAGACTAGAAGGAAATCATGCTAGATGTGGTCATAAAAACATTTATAGGAAGGACAGGAAGTTCAGGAAGGGTTCTCAATTCTCAATTTTCTTGAAATAGGAAGCAAGAAAATTTGCTTAAAGTGAGGGAGAATAGCGACCTTGACGAAAAGAAATAATGCTTGGAAGAAATCAGTATGATCTATAGCTAATAGCAGTCAAAAAAGGATTGTGTCATTAAGTTGTAGAACATTAACTGTGGTTACTATTTATAAATTTGCCTGATACTTTCAGAAAGTGTAGTCTTTTTTTTTTTTTTTAAGATTTTATTTATTTATTTGACAGAGAGATATATAGCGAGAGAGGGAACACAAGCGGGGGGAGTGAGAGAGGGAGAAGCAGGCTTCCGGCTGAGCAGAGAGCCCAATGTGGGGCTCGATCCTGGGTCTCCAGGATCATAACCTGAGCCGAAGGCAGTCGCTCAACCAACTGAGCCACTCAGGTGCCCCAAGTGTAGTCTTAAGTGTTAACTACACTTATTGTGGTGATGATTTTGCAATATATACAAATACCTAAACATTATACTGTACACCTGCAACTAATATGTTCTATTCTATTCTTTTTTTTTTTTAAGATTTTTATTTATTCGACAGAGAGAAACACAGCCAGAGAGGGAACACAAGCAGGGGGAGTGAGAGAGGGAGAAGCTGGCTTCCCGCTGAGCAGGAAGCCCAATGTGGGACTCGATCCCCGGTCTCCGGGATCATGACCGGAGCCGAAGGCAGTCGCCTAACCAACTGAGCCACCCAGGCGCCCCTATTCTTCATTTTCTTAAAAAAAGGACAGTCCTACACATTTTTTACATGCAAAAAGTTTAATTTTAACATGATGTATTGCTATTTTGCTTGGCAGGTATGGCTGCAGGAGAGAGGGATAAAGGTGCCAAGGATGGTGAAAATATTGTTTTTACATGATCAATTGTGGAATTCAAGACAAGGTAAAGACAGTTCAGGAAATATCTATTCATTTTGTCAGCTGAGTCTGTAAACCACATATACACACACCATGTTGGGCTGAGACAGTTCCAAAGGAAAGAGCTTCCTAAGGCAAATCCATAAAGACAGAACAGATAAAATGGGTTATTTCTTTCAAAGGCTGCTAGTCACTGGTAGTTTTGGATTTTTATTAAATATCTGTTGTGTAAGTCAGAAGTAAAAATGCTTAAAGTATTGTAGTAAGTCTTAGCTGGATTTAAGTGAAAGCTGTAAATAAGAATTTGTGAATCATAGATCCCTTAGATAATCTTCTGGTTTAGGACTAATTTGTTCTTTTATCACTGTGACATAATGATTAATAGAATTGATCTGGTTTCATAATTATGTAAAATTTGCTCATGTTTGACATGAAAAGCATCTGTTAGGAGTGGGAATATATATTTATCAAGCCTTTTTAGTAGTATTTGTATACCTTAGTTTAAACTAAAAAGCAAAAAGCAAAAAATACCTACATTCTGTCAAATTCAAGCCTTTATGGTTTCATCTATATGCAAAATATAATGGTATACCTCACTTGTTTTTTTAAATTATGCAAAGCAGTTTGTGTATAGTGGTTTTGAAAATGCATATATTTACATATTAATATATGATACCTTTTATATTTAATATACCTAAAATATAAAAAGACTTAAGAATTTGTAAGGGTACAATTTTGAAAATATCATATAACAAATCAAGAAAGCCTCAAAACACATATTTCTTACCTAGTTCAATCTTTAAACATTATCCTCAGCCAATTCACAATTCACATGGCAGGGGAGATTGCTAAGCCTACCAACGAGTGTGTCTCTATGTATGTATGTCACACAAAAAGGCCATATGTCACACAGACTTAGAATACACACCTTGAAAACCCATTCAGCAATTTATGGAGCTATGAGAGTCTTTTGTGTATGTGTATATGTGCTTCACTTTCAACGTGTTTTGATCCATGATACTGAAACTTTGCAGGTAAAGCCCAAGGTCGTTTACAAGAAAGGTCGATTATTTTACAAAATAAGTCATTAGAAAAAAGCCTACACATCTGTACAAGCCAGGTTAAGCAGCACTTTTGAAGGCAAAGAGAATAGCATTTGTCTGGACTGTAAAACCTAAGTTTAGATAAAGAATCTGGCAATAAAACTGAAAGGCAGAAGGGATAAAAGGAACAGGGTATTATTAATGCTTATCACTCCTTAGGTTCGCAGTTCAATGACAGTTTCAAAGGGATGTGCTGATAAAGGATTTGCCTGTAGTTTGACACAGTGTGCAGTGGTTCTAGTAAGCCTCCTGTGGAAGAAAGAAAGCTAAGACACTTCTGAAGTTTGAATAGATGAATGACAGTTCTGGACCCAGGTGGTAACCAACTTTTCCCCCAGGCTTTTGTTGTGTGTGTGTGTGTGTGTGTGTGTGTGTGTGTGTGTGTACATACACATACATACATACATATACATAGATATGTATGTATACATATAATGTATATGGATGATATAGAATGGTTGAGATATATATATCTATATCTATATATCTATATCTATATCTATCTATATCTATATATATGTGAACTCACTGTGCTAATACCAAAATAGTAACCAAAATTTCCACCTTAGGTCCACAAATTCTTGTGAGAGCATAGAGCAAAACCCTACATGTTCAGGAAATATCATTGTTTTCAATTTATTACAAATCTTTAATTTGCTAGATGTTTCTCAACTGTATCACTGAAAATGTGATGGTATTAGTAGAAATGACAAAGAATATGCCAGAAAAACAGAATATGCATTTATTCTACCAAATGAAACACTTTTAAATTTAATAACAATAGAGGTGGGTGCCTGAGGGGCTCAGTGGGTTAAAGCCTCTGACTTCGGCTCAGGTCATGATCTCAGGGTCCTGGGATGGAGTTCCACATCAGGCTCTGCTCAGCAGGGAGCCTGCTTCCCCCTCTTTCTCTGCCTGCCTCTCTATTTGTGATCTCTCTGTCAAATAAATAAATAAAATCTTTAAAAACATCCAATAACAATAAATTCCAGCTAAATATTAGCTCATCGTTTGAAAATATGTGATTAGACAAAATATGTAAATAATAGTTTGAAATTGAATAAGTTATTCTTATTGCTTACCTCACGATCAACCAATTTACACAGATCGCTAAACGTTCTGTACACAGACCTTAACCTGCATATGACAGGATAAAAGTTCTGAAAATAAGTCAAATGAAGACTTTTACTTCCTTTATT
Organism: Spilogale gracilis; assembly: GCA_004023965.1. Classification (NCBI taxonomy): domain Eukaryota; kingdom Metazoa; phylum Chordata; class Mammalia; order Carnivora; family Mephitidae; genus Spilogale; species Spilogale gracilis. The sequence goes on along the minus strand of PITA01024840.1, from coordinate 8,953 downwards.
TTGTAGAGATAGAATATTTCATTTTTTAAATAATTTTTTAAAGATTTTATTTATTTATATGACAGAGAGAGATCACAAGTAGGCAGAGAGGCAGGCAGAGAGAGAAGAGGAAGCAGGCTCCCTGCTGAGCAGAGAACCCTATGCGGGCCTCGATCCCAGGACCCTGAGATCATGACCTGAGCCAAAGGCAGAGGTTTAACCCTCTGAGCCACCCAGGTGCCTGGAATGCTTCATTTTATAAAATACAATCACATGAGTTTGCTTTATGTAATATGGAAAACATTAAAAGTATAAATCTTCCATAAAAAAATATAACCACCATTAATACTGTGATATCTTTTTTTTCCTGCAGAATTAAAGTTGAAATTATTCTTGGTGTGCATTCTGAGTCTTTCTCATTTGTATTTTCAGGAGGAGTCAAAAACTCATGAGGAAAAATGGCCAAATACAAATATATATACTTTCTCATAGAAAATTTTTATTAAATCATTATCAAAAACTGTAAGATTGAGAGAGACTGCTTTTGAAATTGATTTTTAAATATAAAAACAGAGGTAAGCAGGTAAAATAGTCATATGTGTTAGGAGTATAGATGATAAAATTTAAAATGGGTCTTTTTCCTCTCTACAAAATTGTAATAATCCACCTAAGAAACAACTTTTTTTAAAAAGGATTTATTTATTCAGAGAGAGTGTGTAATCCAAGGGATGGGCAGAGGGAGGAGAGAGAGAGAATCTCAAGTAGACTCCACGCTGAGCATGGAGTCTAACATGGGACTTGATCTCATAACCCTGAGATCATGTGAGCTGAAACCCAGTTGCCCCAGTCCAGCCGCCCAGGCACCCCAAGAGGCAAGTTTTTTGTTTCTTCTATGTTCCTCTGGATATTTATGTCTTCGGGAAAAAAAGCCCTTTTCTCCTGTCCCCACCCTCTCCCCTTCCCCCTCCCTTTTACCTCACCTCTTCTCTTTCTCTTCTCTCCCACCTCTACCTCCGCCTCTTTCTTTCCCTCTGTTGTACATGTATGTGAGTGTAAGATACATATGTCCTTGGTTAACATTTCCATATCCATAAGTAGGGATCTAAACTCAGTGTTAATCAGGTATCCCCCACTTATCTCAAGTTCACGTTTCACAACTTTGCTTTTGTCAAAGACCTACCCTAGTACTTGTTTTCACTAATTGAAATCAGAATTGGATTTTTACTCCTACAGAAAAAGACAAAAATGAAAACAGCATTCAGCATTTGTTTTGCAGAGAGCCCTTACAGAGCCATCAGGCACCCTGTGGAGAGGGGTGACCCCCACACCCACCTTCCCCAGGAACTACACTGAGCATCTTAGCATCAAGCTCTGAACTGTATCTGTGAGCATCTAGGCTTTAGCTCAATTTAAACTGTGCATCTGTTAACAAGATGTACCCTAAGTATCAGAAAAGCCTAAGAGAGATTATTTCAAGGGGTCTGAGAGCTCTCCAAGTGTTTCTATATAAATTAAAGATAGGGGCACCTGGGTGGCCTGGTCGTTAAGCATCTGCCTTCAGCTCAGGTCATGATCCTGGAGTCCTGGGTTCGAGCCCTACATGGGGCTCCCTGCTCAGCAGAAAGCCTTCTTCTCCCTCTTTCACTCCCCATGCCTGTGTTCTCTCTCTAGCTCTGTTTCTGTCAAATAAATTTTTAAAAAATCTTTAAAAATAATTATACTATATTAAAGGTAATCCCTTCTTCACCTTATGTCATTTCAGCTTAAAAAGGCTTCATAGCAATGCCCTACTTTCAAATAATGGAGGAAGCCTCCAGTTTTAAAGAGACCTAGGGCATTTAGCCAAAATGTCTTATACTTGTTACCTTTGAAGTCACTGAAGTTGACTTCAGTCTTTTATTTTTAAAACAATGATGCATTGTGCATAGCACTCTATAGAAATGTGGGAGAGTCTCTGTAGAAAAAATTCCTAGAGGTGCAGAGTCTGAAATTGGGGGCATTTTTAATTCACTATGTGTTGCTAAATATTTTTCTAAACAAGTGGCACAAATCCATAGTTTAATGATACCTTAATAGCCTGTTGACCCGGGTCCTGGCCCATATTAGGCATTGCCCAAATAGTTGTTTTCAATATAATAGGTGAAAAAAATGACCTATCAGTGTTGTTTAGCTTGTATTACCTTACCTAGGAGTGTACTTGATTGTCTTAGTTTTACATGTTAATATTTGTATTTTGTGTAGGATTTTAAATTTTTCATACTAGTGCATAACATAAATATAGGAGTGTACACAATCTCAAGGGTAAAGTAAAACAAATGACCACAAAGGGAGTTTTATGCAATAGAACTTTACATTTCACGAGAGCCCATTTTTCTTCCATCCATGGTCACCCCTCCTCCAGAAGCAACCACTCTCCTCCGTTTTAATAATAGAGATTTTCTTTGCCAGTTTTTGAACTTTCCAAATCAAAGAAACACACAAATTCTTTAACGTCTGTGTTTTGTATCTCACGATTATCTTTGTGAGATTTATTCCTTTGTTGAGGATGTTTTATGTTTCTTTTGAATTACTGCATGGTATTTGTGTAATGATGTTATAGTGTATTTATCCATTTGTTGTTGAATGTTTGGAATGTTTCCAAAATGCTGCTGTGATAAATCATATTAGTAGTATTTCCATAATATCTGTTTTGTTAATGTTCTATATATTTTCTGATATGTGTGTAGTGATTGTGCATCTTCTTACTGATCTGTATGACTTCTCTCTATGTATTTCATATACCATGTAGCTTATACATAATATTACTCTTTTCTCCCACTGTAGGTCTTCTATTTTTCATCTCTTAAGAACATTTTAATCAAAGGAAGTACCTGATGTTTATTTGTCAATCTTTTCCTTTATAGTCAGAAATTTTTCTCATAAGTTTAAGAAATCTTTCCATGAATCAAGTTCATGAAGTTATTCTCTCATGTTCAAAAGGCTACCATTTCATTTTTCATTCAGATAGTTTACCTGAACTTGACTTTGAGTGTAGGGAAACAAAAAGGCTTATTAACTTTTTTTTCTTCAGATAGATATACAATTGATATTATACAGCTTGGTAAATTGTTCTTTCCCCATTTTTCTGCAATGTCCCTTTTTATAACCATTTTATACATAAATCCAGTGTGGAGGTCCACCCAGACACTCTGTATTTGTCTTGTTGTGTATCATATCACCTAACATATGGGTTTCAATGCTGTGGCACAATAATTCTTCATATTAGAATTAAAATAAGTCCTTTCATTTCTTTTGTTCTTTGAGATTGTATTTGCTATTTTTGCCCTTTGAATTTCATACATGAATCAAGTTTATTGCTCAATTTTCAAGTATCAAGAGGTATTTTATCTTTTTATTTCTGACTTCTATATTAATTTCATTGGAACTAAGATACAATGTGTATGATTATCTGTCTAATTGGTATGATTCTTCCAAATTATTTTAGAGCTCTCTTTTTAGTCTAGCATGTTATATATGCATTTGGAAAGAAAGAACATTTTGCAGTTTGGCAGGAAGGGACAGAGTTGGGAGCATGTTCTATATGTATGAATTATGGTAACTTTACAGATCTTTTTCTTAATTTTTATATCTGTCCTTGTTTTCTAATTTCTCATTAATACATGTAAGGAGTTAAAATCCCTTCATGATTTTGGATATGACATTTTCTCCTCTTAAATGCTTCTATTAAATGTTTTATTATGATGTTTTGAGGCTGTGTTATTAAGGGCTCAAACTCTTTGAATGATTTTCTCTTCCTGGACATTAACCTCTTTGGCTATCAAAGGGCTATACCCACTTTTCTATTAATATCAGTATAATCTACCTTTAATCATCACTTTTATAGTTCCTTTATCTTTATTTTTCACCTGTAATTCTTGTAAGCTGCCTATGTTTGCTTTTTGATTCAGTCTGAAAATGTTTTCTTTAAAATGGATTTTTTTCAATTGAATGATGTCATTATTATGTGCTTTTGTATCAACTGTTTTTGGCTCTGTGTTCGGCTTATTCTGCATCACTATGTCCTCTCGTGCCATTGTTGTCATTTCCCTCTTTCTCCTAGCATTCCTTGAACTATTCTTTTACTGTCACTTTAGAAATTAGAATCCATTTTTTTTTAAGAGAGCGCACACACGCGCACGCACACACACACACACACACACACACACACGTGAGATGGGGGAGAGGGGCAGAATGAGAGATGGAGAATCTCCAGCAGCCTCCTCACTGAGTGCAGAGCCCGAGGTGGGGCTCAATCCCACCACCCCGAGATTATGACCTGAGCAGAAACAGAGAGCTAAAAGCTTAACATACTGAGCCACCCAGGTGCCCTAGAACCCATTTCTAACCCACTCATCATGTGATCTTATCCAGGACAGTGGAAGAAACTTCAAACATTAGTCTCTCTAGTGGTCGATCCCGTCATTTTAATTTAATGTTGCCACCATTTTTACTTTTCTCACCCCCACTTAGCCAGCTATTTTCAATATCATAGACATAGAAACGTACCCATATTTTTCTGTCTATTTTTAAACTCAATATTCTGCCCATGAGATTTATCCATGTTGTTGCATGCATCATTAGTTTTTTATAGCTCGGTAATATCATATTTTATGAATATGCCATCATGTATGTAAGTACGTCAGATTTTTTTATGGATTTCTACACATTGTAAAAACATCAGAATGACCTCAAGGCTGAGATTGTGTTAAATTCTTATAAATAGGATTTAAATTTGCTTTTAGGTGGTATCTGGTGGCAAATCACTTTAATCTAAACAAGTTTTTGAGACGTTTGGAAATTGGGAGTTTAGGACCAGTATGTGTTCGTTTCCATTATTTCTTTGGTGTATTCTTTTAGGAAAACAACCAAAAGTGTGGGTAATGAATCACATATCCTCATCATGAGTGGGCATTGATCATCAGGTTTTGTCCCCCAGTCCTGGTAAAACTGTCAAAATTTCTGCTGTTCTCTGTTTCTCAATCTCCTCTTTTAGAAATGGAAGGTGTCTCAAGGATCTGTGTGACACCAAAAACATTTTGTCCATTTTGCAAAGAAGCAAAAGTTATTAAAACAAAACACAACCAAGTGAAAAAAAAAAAAAAAACACAACCACAAAAGTTTCTTTACCTGTACTTTCAAATACAAAGGAATTACTTTATGTTGTCATACTTCTCTTATTTCTTTTATGTATCTTTACTATTTCTTTCTTCTCAACACTAGCCACCCATTCACATTTGAAATAATTGAAGTTACCTATGTCCAACTTAAGTCATTTTATGTGCTTCATTCTCTCTATATATGAATATACATACATATATATTCATTTTGTATATATATGAAGTTCCACATTCCCTACTTGGCATCTTTTCATCAATCCTTGCTCAAAGAATTTAATTTTTCCTATTGAATTTCTATTTCTTACCCAATATTAATAATAGTACTTAATGTTGAAAAAGTCTACCTCATTTTAAGCACTTTTAAGCCATTTTCATTAGTTATCTTTCTTGACCAGAGTGCATTATTGAATTTAGTAAGATTCGAGTTTGATTGAGAACTAAAAAAAAAAAAAAAGAAGATAAAAGAGATTTAACATAGAAAAAATTAAGCAAGACTGATAAGAGTGAGAGATCAAATGAAATGCAGGAAGGTCTGAAAGGAGGCTTTGAATGGGATATTGAAGCAATTGTTACATGGTCTAAAAGCTGAACAGTGATGCCTACTGATAATTCTTTAACAGACCAATCCTAAGTAAGAGTAGCTCACACATTTACTTGAAAACAGATATAGGACTAATTCTAGATCCCAAGAAATTCACATCAGTTTGCAAACAGATATAGATGTAGAGCTATAAAGACAAATACAGATAAACATATATTCCAATCAAATGCCTTTTTCAACCATCATATGTCAAAACAAAATAGATAAAACAATGAGGTATATTTATTTTTATATTTTTCTGGCTGGTGGATTAAATATAAAGTATGTAGTCTGATTTCCATAAACTGCAACCACAAATCTGTCTCATTGCGTTAGTGCAATTATGTCATGTATAATGAAGAAAGTAGAGGTTTATGTAAACATGTAATCAAATATATTTCAAGATTCAAGAAAACTTTTTTAAAAAGGTGCTTGTCTTCTTATGTATAAAATCTTTAAAAACTATTTCTCCTTTCTTAGTGCTACTTTCTTTATATATGTGAAATCAGATTCTAGTGATACCTACCTCAAGTAACTACTAAAAGCCTTAATTTAGGTAGATTATGGGGGGGGGAGGTGGTTATTATTTGTTCAGAAAATAGTATTTGAATTTGAATAAAAAATTGATCTAAATTCCAAATTATGTGTCTTGTTTCTCTTTTTTTTAATTTTATTTAAATTCCAGTTAGTTAACATAGTTATTATTAATTTCAAGGGTAGAATTTAATGACTCACCAGTTGCATATGTGTTTCATTTTTCTGTCTGCACCAGTTAAAATGTGAAGTATCACATCTACAGAAAAATTGATTTTTATTTCAAAATTATAAACATAAGATCCATGTCAGATTTTTTATTGTTATCATCTAAATAAATAGGTAGGAAGTAAAACTGGGAGCACATGACAAATCATACTATAAAATAAATGTTGTCCAAAGAGGATGGGCAAGATGATCCATTAGATTACAGAAAAAATATTAGGAATGTTATTTCCTGCTACTACTGTTCATGTGTCTACAAGTTTTCTCAAAGGAACAACACTGCTTGGCCATTGGCCATTTGTTTGCACAAAATGTACAAGGACTCAGACAACAGAACAAACTTAGGAAACAAATCCTGAAAATTCAAAAAAAAAGTGAATGTAAACATAAATTCTATAACACAACAAAGCATTTTTGTGGTTCTTTTTGCTTTTTTTTAAACAACAGTACAGCCTGGTTTCCCAATCCTTTGCTTTTCTGCCTCAAAAAAAATCTACTAAAGGAAATCACAAGTAATTAAATGTATACCATTAAAAGGAGGGCACATATTGCATGGACACTGTGATTTTTTTTCAAAGATTTTATTTATTTATTTGACACAGAGAGAGAGAGATCACAAATAGGCAGAAATGCAGGCAGAGAGAAAGGAGGAAGCAGGCTTTCTGCCGAGCAGAGAGCCTGATGTGGGACTCAATCCCAGACCCTGAGATCATGACCTGAGCTGAAAGCAGAGGCTTTAACCCACTGAGCCACAGGCACCCAATACTGTGCTTTTTATAGGCAAACAATGGATCATAGAACACTACATCAAAAAATAATGATGTACTGTATGGTGACTAAGATAATAGTAAAAAAAAAGTTTTATCAAAACAATTGAACAGAATAATTTGGAAAGCCATCATTCAGTTTCAAAATGAATCTGAATCTGTCACATACTTTTTATATACTATACTTGCTGTGTGTGTTTTACTAATATAGATGTTTCTATTTTTCATATAATTTAGAAAAATTCACATAAAACCTGTACAATGCATTAGTACATATCTAGTTCTGTTTGGTAGAGTGAAATATGAAATTTTAAACACTTTTCCATTTACAGTCCCATTCTATTTTTAAACCACTCTTACCTACTGTTTTTTAGAAATCAATTAAAAAAGAAAAAAAGTCTTGAACTTCTTTCTATTTCTTCTTGCATTGTCATTTAATTTCTAAAAGTTCTATTCAGTCTTTTTCCCAAATATCCCTGAGAATACCCTTACTTAGTTAAAATTATAATGGAAAACAAGGCTTCATACACTGAGTTTATTATATTTTTTTCAAGAACAGAAACTACTTTTATCATCACATGTTAATATAATATTTTTGAAATAATTTAGAATAACAGGAAGTTGCAAAGACAGTACAGAAAGATCCTGTGTAAACTTCACCCAACATCCTTTCTTGATGATATATTGTATAATTCAAATAAAAAGATCACATACTGTAGGATTATTTTTATATAATAATCTCAAAATAACCTAAGTATAGAATGGAGAAACTATTAGTGATTCCAAGTGTTAGGAATTGTGGTTAGAAGGAAGTCAGCATAGTTATAGAGAGGTAGTATGACAAAGATGATCTGGTCACAGAATAATTCTACATTGTGACTTCAGCCGTGGTCACATTAATCTGCACATGTGATAAAGCTACATAAAACTACACAGACACCCATGACAATGCCAGTTCTCTGGATTTGAAATCACACTGTAGATATCTAAGATGTAGCCAGCAAGAACCAGCATGGGTCCGCCTGCCACAGCAGATCCATCTGCTGCTAATGATAAAAGTTCAACTTGCCAAGCAGAGAGCCCCCATAAGGTGGTATCATCTTTTGAGAGTGGTTGTTTATTACATGGGACTTGTTTGGTAGTGGAAGAAGCAGTGGTTCCTCTGCACTCAGAAAAGATTTGAGCTATTTTCAACATTCCTATACATAGAACCTCTCAGCTAATACCTCTCTCCAAGGGCATACAGAGTGTTTTGTCCATGAACCTGGTACACATCAAACATAAGGCACTCAATTTAAATTTTAAAATGTGCAGATAATGGGATACACTGGTGCTATCACATATTGTACCAACAGAAGATGCTGGCTTGTTAGAAGGAAGGAACTGCCTGTTGAAGTTGCAGCTGAAAGAACAAGTAAGAAATACTCACTTTGATCTTCACTAACCTCTTTAATTCACCATTCACTAGGATGCAATCTGTACTCTAAGTCAAAAACTATTATTCTACAAGTGTGGTGTTCCTAAGAGATAGTACACATGCTTCTGGAAACCAAAGTTTAGAAGTAAGACTGTCCTGCTTATAGTCATTTACCATGTAGATTTATCAATGAAACTAGAAGCTGGTTCTTTGAAAGAATTAGTAAGATCAATAAGCTATTGGCCAAACTAATCCAAAAGAAAAGGGAGAGGACTCAAATTAATAAAATTATGAA
>PITA01024839.1:0-27794 GCA_004023965.1 Spilogale gracilis | reverse complement strand
CAAGTGGGATTTATCTTAGAAGCAGAAAGTTGGTCTAACCTTTGAAAATAACCAGTGTAATTCACTATGCTAACTAAAAAAGAAAATACATATGGTTCTCTATGTAAGGGTGGAAAAAGCACTTGATAAAATTTAACACATCATGAAAAACAATAACAAAAAATTCTCAGCAAACTAGAAATAAAAAAGAACTTCCTCAACCTTTCTCTTGCTGAGAGCCATTGAAGAAAATTTAAACTGAGACAGGTATCAATCATGGATTAGAAGACAATATTGTTAATGCACCAGTTCTCTCTAAATTAAAATGCAGATTCAATGAAATCTTCAATCAAAATACAACAGCTCATTTTGTAGAAACTGACAAGGTGATTCTAAAATTTATACAGGAATACAAACAGCCTAAAACAGTCAGAACAAATTTTTTCAAGAATAAAGTTGGAGTGCTTACATTATCTGATTTTAAGACTTAACCATAAATTATAGTTATCAAGACAGTGCAGTATTAGTACACAGATAAATAGGTCTGTGGAACAAAATGGAGCGTTCAAAAATATACCTATACATATATGATTAGTTAATTTTGACCAAGGTGTCAAAGATGGGAGAACAGATGGTCTTTTCAACAAATGGTGCGAGAAAAAATAGTTTACATGGAAAACAACCACTTCAATCACATACCAGGCCAAAAAAACCTACTTGAAATAAATTAGAAACCTAAAAATGAAGGCTAAAATTTATAAACTTTATAGAAGAAATGTAATACAGCAAAACATAGAAGAAAAGTTTTGCAACTTTGGGAAGGGAAAAGATACCTCAGGACACAGGAAGCATCAACCACACAAGAAATATCAATAGATACAAAACTTGTAAAATTCCACTCTTTGAAAGACATAACTAAGAAAATGAAAAGGCTGTCTACAACTGGAAGAAAATATCTGCAACACATATATTACAAAGGACTTGAGACCAGATTATATAAAGTAGTCTCATGACTGGAATAATAAGACAACCTAATTTTTAAAGAGCAAAACATTTGAACAGACATCTTGTTCTAATTACAAAAGAAGATATGAGAACATCTAATTAGCACATGAATAGAAGCTCAACATCATTAGTCACCAGAGAAATGCAAATTGAAATCACAATGATACCACTACACACCCACTAGAACAGCTAAAATTAAACAGATGAAAAACCCAACTGAGGATATGAAGTAATTTCAACTTTTAGACATTGCTGGTGGCAGTATAAAATGGTATGACCACTTAGTAGGCCTATATGGTTGTTTCTTGAGAAAGTTGTCAGTTACCATATGACCTAGACGTTCCATTATTTACCCAAGGGAAGTGAAAGCAAATGTCCACAAAAAAAGCTTGTACATGAATATTCACAGAAGTCTTACTCATAATAGCCCCAAACTGGAAACAACACACAAATACCCATCTGGTGAATGGATAAATGCACTTGGCATATCTATATGAGGGAATATATTTCAGAAAAAACAAACAAAAAAATGATGAATTTGATATACACAGCAACACAGATGAATCTCAAAACATTATTCTAAGCAAAGGAAAGCAAACATAAAATACATGCATCACATCATATGATCCAGTTATATAAAAGTCCAGAGCAAGCAAAAGTAGTGACAGAAATAAAATCTATTACTTGAGGCTAAGGCAGGAATTAGTACAAAGTATACTAAGTACACTCTTTGAGGTGACTGAAATGTCCTGCATCTTGATTTTCGTCATGGTCACATGGGTGTAAGCTTTTGTCATACTCAGTGAACTGTACAGTCAGTTCTACTATAATGCTTATTTTTTACAATGCAAATTTGTTCTAACACAGTACAAAAAAACATATATAACTTAAATTTTGATTTTATGTGTGAGCTCATGCACTAAAAAACACCAGATGAATACAGAAAATTGTACCCTGCTGAAGTGAGACATGTATATAGAACCCGCCAATCTTCATACTACTACTTTCATATATTTTACTTCAAACTGTCATAAACCCCACCATCCACTGTTACTACATTTACTTTTGAAAGGTAATTTTTTTTAATGATAAAAATGAAAAAAAAATCGGGAGCACCTGGGTGGCTCAGTTGGTTAAGCACCTGCCTTCAGCGCAGGTCATGATCTTGGAGTCCCAGGATTGAGCTCCACATTGGGCTCCCTGCTCGGCGGGAAGGCTGCTTCTCCCCCTGCTCCTCACCTTGTTTGTGCTTTCTTACTCTCTCAAATAAATGTCTTTTTAAAAAATGAAAAAAATCTCTCATATTTTCCCACATATTTACCATTTCTGGCATTCTTCATTCATTTGTATAGAATGAGGTGTATCTCTCATATCATTTTTCTTCCTCTAGAAGAACTTCTTGTAACAACTCTTGTAATTCAGGTTTGCTGGAAATAAACTCTTTGCTTTCCTCTGCCCCAAAATGTCCTTACGTTGTTCTCATTAAAAAAAAAAAAAAGATTTTATTTATTTATTTGACAGAGAAAGAGATCACAAGTAAGCAGAGAGGCAGGCAGAGAGAGAGAGAGAGGAGGAAGCAGGCTCCCTGCTGAGCAGAGAGCCGGATGTGGGCCTTGATCCCAGGACCCAGATCATGACCTGGGCCGAAGGCAGAGGCTTTTACCCACTGAGCTACCCAGGCGCCCACATTGTTCTCATTTTTAAAGGATTTTTTCACTTGACATAGAATCCTAGGTTAGCTTTTTAAAAAAAACATATTAAAGTTATCATTCCATTCCTTGTTTGAGAAATCAGTAGTAATTTTTATCTTGGTACCCCTGTATTTACTGTTTCTTTTTCTCCTCTGTCTGCTTTTCAGAGTTTCGCTTTATTAGTGGTTCCAAATGGTTTGAATATGATATGCCTTATAATACTTTTCCTTTCTATTCTCCTGCATGGAATATGCTGAGTTTCTTAGATTTAGAAATTAGTTTACACCTTGATTGAAAAAAAATTAATAGACTGTTCCCTCAACTCTTTTCTCTTGCTACTCTCCCCTGCTCTTTTCAGGAATTCCAATTGCACATACATTAGATCACTTGGAATATTTCTCAGGTCACTGAGAATGTATTCTTTTTATTACTACTTTTCCTTTTTTTTTTTTTCCTGTAGCTCAATCTGAATAGTTTCTATTGCAGCATCTTCAAGTTCACTATCCTTTTCTTCTGCAGTGCCTAATCAGCTGATAATCCAGAGGTGAATTTCCCATTCAGATACTAAATTTTGTAGCTCTAAAGTTCCCTTTGCTTCTTTTTAATATCTTCCACTCTCTCCTCATTATGTTCACATTTTCCATGAGTGAATATAGTAGTTACTTTAAAGTTCAGTGTTATCTGCTACTACCTTAATCTCTGTCATTTTGAGTCAGTTTCTATTAATTTTCTTCTTTGCATTTTCCTGCTTATTTGCATGTCATAATTTTTATTGGGAACCAGACATTATGTTCTTAAGATTTTATTTTTTTAAGATTTTACTTATTTATGACAGAGAGAGTTAACGAGAGAGGGAACCCAATATGGGGCTTGATCACAGGACATTAGGATTATGACCTGAGCTGAAAGTAGACGCTTAACAACTGAACCATCCAGAAGCCCCGTTCTTAAGATTTTAGATTTTGTTTTATTCATCGGAAGTGTTGAACTTGGTAGGCAGTTACTTGCTAATCAGCTTGATCCTTTTAAATTTGCTTTTAAACTTTTCTAGTATTGGTCTAGAGTAGCTATTCCTTACAAAGTTAATTTTTAAAAAAATTTTTTCTTACTCTACTTTTTAAATTTTTCCCTTTCCTATTTTAAAGCTTTTTTTTAACTATTTTAACTTATCAATAACATTTTTTAAAAAAATCACTTTAAATTTTCATTGTTATATTCTATCCCTTCATTGTACTTAAGCTTATTTTTTGTATACATATAGATTTTTCTTTCTTTAAAATTTTGGTATACAGTTTCTTCTCATAGATCAAAATATACCCTAAATCTAGCACCTGATTTTGTTCTAGTCTCTAGCCTAATCACATTCTTTCCTCTTTTTCTTTCTTTGTTTTTTCAACAAATGTCTTATCCTGTCAATTCCCTTTTTTTCAATCTTTTCAAAATTTCATCTTTATAGTCATGGTTCATCCCTTCATCATGTATACCGTTATTTTTGTTCATATATAAGTTTTTCTTTCTTTAAAATTTTGGGAGGCAGTTTCTTCTAACAGACCAAAATATACCCAAAATAAAATGTGTGGCTCTGTTCTATTCACCAGCCTAATCATATATAGAGAGACAGACAGATATAGATACAGACACACATTTTCTTTTTCCTTTCTTCTCCCCCCAGTTTCAGGTCTCTTCTGATTTAGTTCCTGTATATTTTTCTGGGGTTGTCACTACCCTTCCAGTATTTTGTTCTCTCATTCATCTGTTCTTATCTGGATAAAATGACAAAGCAGAAAAACTCACCTCAAAAAAAGAACAAGAGGCAGTACTGATGGCTAGGAACCTAATCAATAGGAACAACAGTAATGCATCAGAACTAGAGTTCAGAATGATGACTATCAAAGTGCTAGCTGGGTTTGAAAAAAGCATGGAAGATATTAGAGAATCTCTTTCTGGAAAAATAAAATGCCTTTCTGGAGAAATAAAAGAACTAAACTAACCAAGTTAAAATCAAAAAAGCTTTTCATGAGGTACAATTAAAAATTGAGGATAAATGAGGCAGAAGAGAGAATTAATGATATAGAAGACCAACTGATGGAGTATAACAAAGTTGAGAAAAAGAGAGACAAACAACTACTGGACCAGGAGGGAAGAATTCAAAAGATAAGTGAAACCATAAGACAAAACAATATTAGAATAATTGGGATCCCAGAAGAAGAAGAAGAAAGGGAGAGGGGGCAGAAGGTATATTGAAGCAAATTATAGCAGAAAATTTCCCTAATTTGGCGAAGGCTGTCATTGAAAATGGGAGAATAAAAAAGCTCCCAGGACAAAAACTAAAAAAATTTGTAAACACCAAACCAGTTCTACAGGAAATATTGAAAGAGGTTCTCTCAGGAAAGAGAGATCCTAAAAGTAACAGATCAGAACGGAACACAGACAATATACAGTACGAGTCACCTTGCAGGCAATAAAATGGCACTAAATTCATATCTTTCAATAGTTACCCTAAATGTAAATGGGCTACATGCCCCAATCAAAACACAGAGGGTATCGGAATGGATAAAAAACAAGACCCATCGATATGCTGTCTGCGAGAAATTCATTTTAAACCCAAAGACACCTTCAGATTTAAAGTGAGGGGGTGGAGGGGCACCTGGGTGGTTCAGTTGGTTGGGCGACTGCCTTTGGCTCAGGTCATGATCCCGGAGACCCAGGATCGATTCCCACATTGGGCTCCCTGCTCCGCGGGAAGCCTGCTTCTCCCTCTCTCCCTCCCCCTGTTTGTGTTCCCTCTCTGGCTGTGTTTCTGTCAAATAAATAAAATCTTAAAAAAAAAAAAAAGTGAGAGGGTGGAAACCCATTTACCATGCCAATGAACATCAAAAGAAAGCTGGGGTGGCAATCCTTGTATCAGACAAATTAGATTTTAAACCAAAGATTATAGTAAGAGATGAGGAGGGACACTATATCATACTTAAAGGATCTGTCCAACAAGCTTTAACAATTTTAAATATCTATGCCCTTAACATGGAGCAGCCAATTATATAAACCAATTAATAACTAAATCAAAGAGAGACATCAACAATAATATAATAGTAATAGGGGACTTTTATTTTTAAAGATTTTATTTATTAATCTGACAGAGAAACACAGCTAGAGAGAGAACACAAGCAGAGAGAGTAAGAGAGGGAGAAGCAGGCTTTCCTGTCTAGCTGGGAGCCCGATGCAGGGCTTGATCCGAGGACTCCAGGATTATGATCTGACCCAAAAGCAGACACTTAACAACTGAGCCACCAGGCATCCCATAGTAGGGGACTTTAACACCCCCCTCAAAATGGACAGATCATCTAAGCAAAAGATCAACAAGGAAATAAAGGCCCTAACTGACACACTGGACCAAATGGACATCACAGGTATTCTCAGAACATTCCATCCCAAAGCAAGAGACTACACAATCTTCTCTAGTGCACATGGAACATTCTCCAGAATAGATCACATCATGGGTCACAAATCAGGTCTCAACGGGTACCAAAAGATTGGCATCATTCCCTGCATATTTTCAGACCATGATGCATTGAAACTAGAACTTAACTACAAGAGGAAATTTTGAAAGAACTTAAATACGTGGAGGCTAAAGAGTATCCTACTAAAGAATGAATGGGTCAGGCAGGAAATTAAAGAAGAATTTTAAAAATTCATGTAAACAAATGAAAATGAAAACACAGTTGTTCAAAATCTTTGGGACATAGCAAAGGCAGTCCTCAGAGGGAAGTATATAGCAATACAAGACTTCCTCAAGAAACAAGAAAGGTCTCAAGTACACAACCTAATTCTACACCTAAAGGAGCTGGAGAAAGAACAGCAAAGAAAGCCTATACCCAGCAGAAGAGAAATAATAAAGATCAGAGCAGAAATCAATGAAATAGAAACCAAAAGAACAGTAGAACAAATCAATAAAACTAGGTTCCTTAAAAGAATTAACAAGATAGAGAAACCCCTGGCCAGACTTATCAAAAAGAAAGGACCCAAATTAATAAAATCATAAATGAAATAGGAGAGATCATGACCAACAACAAAGAAATACAAACAATTATAAGAATGTATTATAAGCAGTTATACACCAGCAAATTTGACAAATCTGGAAGAAATGGATGCATTCCTAGACCATATAAACTACCAAAACTGAACCAGGAAGAAATAAAACCTGAACAGACCCAAAACCATAAGGTGATTGAAGCAGTCATCAAAAATCTCCCAACAAACAAGAATCCAAGGCCAGATGGCTTCCCAGGGGGAGTTCTACCAAATATTTAAAGAAGAATTAATACCTATTCTCCTAAAGCTGTTTCAAAAAATAGAAATGGAAGGAAAGCTACCAGACTCATTTTATGAGGCCAGCATTACCTTGATCCCAAAACCAAAGACCCCATCAAAAAGGAGAATTAGAGCCCAATATCCTTGATGAGCACACTTGCAAAAATTCTCACCAAAATACTATCCAATAGGATCTAACAGTACATTAAAAGGATTATTCACAATGACCAGGTGGGATTTATTCCTGGGCTGCAAGGTTGGTTCAACATTCACAAATCAATCAATGTGACACAGTACATTAATAAAAGAACAAGAACCATATGATCTTCTCAATAGATGCTGAAAAAGCATTTGACAAAGGGCACCATCCTTTCCTAATCAAAACTCTTCACAGCGTAGGAACACAGGAAACATATCTCAATATCATAAAATCCATCTATGAAAAGCCCACAGAGAATATCATTCTTAATGGGAAAAACTGAAGCTTTTCCCCTAAGGTCAGGGACATGGCAGGGCTGCCCATTATCACCACTGCTTTTCAACATAGTAGTAGAAATCCTATTTTCAACAATCAGACAATAAAAAGAAATAAAGGGCATCTGAAATAGCAAAGAAGAGTCAAACTCTCACTCTTTGCAGATGATATGATACTTTATGTGGAAAATCCAAAAGACTCCACTCCAAAATTGTTAGAACTCATATAAGAATTCAGTAAAGTGTCAGGATATAATATCAATGCACAGAAATCAGTTGCATTTGGTATGCTGTATACCAACAGCAACACAGTAGAAAGAGAAATTAACGAGTTGATCCCATTTACAGCTTCATCTAAAACCATAAGATACCGAGGAATAAACCTAACCAAAGAGGTGAAGAATCTGTACTCAGAAAATTTTAAAGTACTCATGAAGAAACTGAGGAAGACTCAAAGAAATGGAAAAACGTCCCATGCTCATGGATTGGAAGAACAAATATTGTAAAAATGTCTATGCTACCTAAAGCAATCTACATATTTAATGTGATCCTTATCAAAATACCATTAATTTTTTGAAAGAAATGGAACCAATAATCCTAAAATTTATATGAAAACAGAAAAGACCCCGAATAGCCAGTGGAATGTTGAAAAAGAAAACCAAAGTTGGTGGCATCCCAATTCCAGACTTCAAGCTCTATTACAAAGCTGTAATCATCAAGACAGTATGGCAGTGGCAGAAAAACAGACACATAGATCAATGGAACAGAATAGAGAGCCTAGAAATGGACTTTCAACTCGATGGTAAACTCATTTTCGGCAAAGTAGTAAAGAACATCCCCTGGAAAAAAGACATTCTCTTCAACTAATGGTGTTGGGAAAATTGGACAGCCACATGCAGACGAATGAAACTGGATCATTTCACACCACACACAAAATTAGACTCAAAATGGATGAAAGACCTCAATGTGAGTCAGGAATCCATCAAAATCTTGAGGAAAACACAAGCAGCAACCTCTTCAACCTCAGTCGCAGCAACTTCTTGCTAGAAAGATCACAAAAGGCAAGGAATCAAGGACAAAAATGAACTACTGGGACTTCATCAAGAAGCTTTTGCTTTTTACTTCACCAAAACCTTTTTCACAGTAAAGGAAAAACAACCAACAGAATGGGAGTAGATATTTGCAAATGACATATCAGATAAAGTGCTAGTATCCTAAATATATAAAGAAATTATCAAACTCAACACCCAAAGAACAAATAATCCAATGAAGAAATGGGCAGAAAACATGAGCAGGCATTTCTCCAAGAAGACATCCAAATGGCCAACAGACATGAAAAAGTGCTGAACATCCCTCAGCATCAGGGAAATACAAATCAAAACCACAGTGAGATATCACCTCACACCAGTCAGAATGGCTAAAATTAACAAGTTGGGAAATGACAGATGTTGGCGATGATATGGTGAAAGGGGAATCCTCCTACACTGTTGGTGGGAATGCAAGCTGGTGCAGCCACTCTGGAAAAACAGTATGGAGAGTCCTCAAAAAGTTGAAAATAGAGCTGACCCAGCAATAGCACTACTGGGTATTGACCCTAAAGATACAAATGTAGTAATCTGAAGGGGTACATGCACCTGAATGTTTATAGCAGCAATCTCCACAACACCAAAGTACGGAAAGAACCTAGATGTCCATCAACAGATGAATGAATAAAGAAGATGTGCTGTATATATATACAATGGAATACTATACAGCCATCATAAGAACAAAATCCTGCCATTTGCAGTGATGTGGATAGAACTGGAGGGTACTAGGCTGAGTGAAATAAGTCAATCAGAGAAAGACCATTACCATATGATCTCTCTGATATGAGGAATTTGAGAGGCACAATGGGAGGTCATGGGGGTAGGGAGGGAAAAAATGAAAAAGGATCAGACCAGGGAAGGAGACAAACTATGGCACTCTAATCTCAGGAAACAAACTGGGGGTTGCTGGGAGTGGGCAGGGAGGGATAGGGTGGCTGGGTTATGGACACTGGGAAGGGTATGTGCTATGGTAAATGCTGTGAATTTTGTAAGACTAATGATTCACAGCTGCGCCTGGGTGGCACAGTTGGTTAAGCGACTGCCTTCAGCTCAGGTCATGATCCCGGTGACCCGGGATCGAGTCCCACATCGGGCTCCCTGCTCGGCGGGAAGTCTACTTCTCCCTCCCCCTGCTTGTGTTCCCTCTCTGGCTGTGTTTCTCTCTGTCAAATAAATAAAATCTTAAAAAAAAAAAAAAGACTAATGATTCACAAACCTGTAATGCAAATAATGCATTATACGTTAATAAAAAATAAAAAATAAAAAAAAAATAAATAAATAATTGGGTTTTTAAAAAAAGAAATGAATAAGATTATATATAAGCAGCATCATTTGTAACCCTCAAAACTTCACCAGTTTGAACATACAAGAATGTTCAGATTAGTATTATTTGTAACAACCCAAAATGTAAGTAATCTACATGTTCATCACCAGTAGAATGGAAAAACTATTATATAGTGCAATATTCTACAGCAATTAGCATGTGAGCAAAATTGCAACTACACACATGATGAATTTCACATACTATTGAGTGAAATAACCCAGACCTCCCCCCAAAAATACTTATAATTATTATTCCATGTACATAAAGTTTAAAAATTTATAAAACCAATATATGGTCTTAGAGGGCATGATGTTGGTCACCTTGCATAGAAGTAGTTTCCAAGGAAGGAATGAAGGGGTTTCTGGGTGCTGGTATTATCTATTTCTTGTCTACGTCCTACGTGCATACTCACTTTGGGAAAATTCATCAAGGTGTTGATATTTCTGAATTTAGTGTTGAAGTCAATGAAACCCGCCTTAAAATTACTAGGCAATAACAACAATGTACAAGTATATAGCTGAGTTGGAACTTAAATCCTTATAGTTTGACTCCAGGGTCTGTGCTCTTAGTCACTATATTATTTTAGCAATCTATCTAAGAGAGGGACTTGCTCATATTTACAAACACGCTAACAATTATGCTCATCAAAATGACATATTGGAAAAAACCTAAATATTTAGCAATAGGAACTGGTAACATACATCTGGTAAATATATATATCAGGGTACATTCACATTATAGAGCAACATAAAAACTTTAAAAATATAGTTATTGTGGAATAATACTCCAGATACTGTTGAGTAAAAAGTTAATTATAAGACATTAAATATAGTACAATACGATCGATTTTTAAACATATGCCAAGAGGCAACTGACTCTCTAGATGTGGGAACAGAATTTGTCTACAAGTACAGAGGATTCACATGGAGCCACCACAGAGGTCAGGTGGGGGATTCACAGAAGTTTTGGTCTTTTTTTCTTTTTTTAAAAAAGATTTTATTTATTTATTTGACAGAGAGAAACACAGCTCGAGAGGGAACACAAGCAGGGGGAGTGAAAGAGGGAGAAGCAGGCTTCCTGCTGAACAGTGAGCCCGATGTGGGACTCGATCCTGCATCTCCAGGATCATGACCCGAGCTGAAGGCAGTCGCTTAACCAACTGAGCCACCCAGGTGCCCCAAGTTTTGGTCTTTTACCATGGAAATCTGTTTATGTGCTTATATTTATGTTTAACAAAATAGAATTGACATTTCTCCCCTCCAAAAAACAAATGGACAATATCTTTTCTGCATTCAAAGAATATTTGCTACGTGTATAAAAATACTTTGTCACAAATACTGAGCTCATATAAGTTGATTTCACAGAAATCATAGGAGACATTTAATAAAACTTCAAGGAATGAATGGGCCTTAGAGATTTGTTAACCCTCTGATCAGTGCTCCTAATTCTTCCTAAATCTCCATCCAAGCTGTAGTGACCTAATGTAGTGGGAATCTATTGGTTTTCCTGCCCAGCACACAGTGGCTTCTTCTTTTGGTAAAAGCACCTTAATGATTTTCTGGGGATTTTTTTATTCTACTGCATGCACTTTAGATGAGATGATCATTCCGTCTTCTCCCGACCAAGGAGGACTTTGTAAACTACACTGGGCCAAGCAGACTCTCTGCCTTGAGAAATTAAATCTTGAGTGGAATGGCATAAGGTCAGAAAATAGTGTTGATTCAGTAGCTCTCTAAGGAAACTATTGGTTCCTCCTACTTGGATTTCCATGAGCTGCTTCCTATCCTTTCCCAATATCAATTGTTGGGTTTTCCTTAGATTCTGTGAATCATCCCAAATCCTTATGATACATTCCTTCTCAGGTTAAGTCAGTCCATCAATTTCCATTGACGGTAACTGAAGAATGGTAAGTGATACAGCTGGATGTAAATAGACTCAGTAAGAAGGTCACCACTACTTTGTAAGGGTCCACAGCATTGAAGTTTTGCTTAACGTTGTGCCAGAATTTGCTTCTTTATAAATTTTACATTACTGTTCTAGCTCTACTTCTGGAGTTTCATAGTATCCAAGCTCCATCTTACAATGGTATGCATTTAAAAACTATTATCATTTATAGCTATTTACTCAGCAAAATCTCATTTTCTCAATTAAAATATGTATGACCACTACACACTCACTAGAAATGACTATAATAAAAAAGACAGACAATTCCAAATGTTGACAAGGTTGTGGAGAAACTGGAACCTTCAAACCCTGCTGGAGGGGTTATAAATGGACATTACAAATAATCAGCTGTTGTAATGTCATCCTATGTCATGATACCCATGAAATCATGGTCTTTTATGTTAGATTTTTCTATGATACATTAAAGATATTCTTAAATTTAAAATGTGGTTCACTTACCGTTGAAATTCATTTCTTGTGCCACTAAATGGTATATACTTATTGCCCTTTGAGAAACACTGGGTTTTTCTATTTAAAAAATGTATCAACTAGCTTTCATTAAAGCAATTACCAACTTAGGAAACAATATAAAATTTATGTAACATCTCATGAGATACAGAAAGCGTTAGACCTTTCATTCAGCAAATACTTGGTGATTGTTTTTAGTTGCCTTTTTTCAAAAGGAAGTGACTAAAGAGCTGGTGATGTGGGAAACCACCATAGCCAAGAAGTCTCCTTTCTACTCCAAACCCAACATGGCCACAGCCATGCTATTTCAGAAAAAAAGGAGACCTCCACATAGAGAAAAAGAAAAAAAAGGAAGTACTACAAACTGTTAAGTGGCTATTTAAGAAATTGTAAGTCATTGTTTTCTTTGAATTTTTCATTGTGTTTTTCCGTTCTCTACTTTGCCAAATTCATTTAATATGCTTCTATTTTTTTAAATAAAACAATAGAGTAAAACTTTGTTCCTTTGGATATGATCAGATGAAAATATTACCCTCAACCTAATTTTATATTTTGATTCAAAAATAAAAATTTAAATGAAGATACCAACTTCCTTATTTTTTGAAGTATTAATATTTATATACAACCTTTTATAACTAATTATGCTACTATGCCCTAAGTTCTCAGAGCAATAGAAATAGATATTTGTCCTTCATTATGTGAAAAATATAGATATCAGCCCAGTAGCACATGAAAAATATAATAAAAACTAAATGTCTTCAATGGCAAGAGTAGAACACAAAAACAAGGGGTTCTGGGACCTAAAAATTTTCTTATAATTATAGCTTGATTATTCTTAAAATGCTATAGGTTAAGAGATATGATAAATGGGATCTTTCAGAAAGCCATGTAGCCTAATGGATAAGGCGTCTGACTTTGGATGTATGGTTTTTTCTTTTAATTACTCTAGCAGGCATTAAGGACAAATTGGGGGCTGGTGGACAGATGAAAGGGATAGATCTAACTAGCACAACTGCCTAACACTGATAAATGCTGAACTGGGTGATAAGTAAATAAGTGTTCATTTTTTTTTAAATTCACTATATGTTTGAAAAATGCTATGATAAAAGTTAAAACAGGAGTAAGAATTCTAAAAGCACTATTTACAATTACTTCTAAAGCAAACTCCATGGTATGTCCAAAACAGAATAAAATGAACAAATAAAAAAGACTTATTATAAGACAAAGCTCCAAGTGGTTTATATAGTAATTTTGCTTTTTTATCTTTATAGTCAAATGAAAAAACAAGTGTTTACCAATAAGCACAAGGCTATTTAAAAGTTGTATGATAGGTTATGATTGCCACCTACTGGACATTGTGATTAACTGCTTGCTACAGAAAAGCAATCACTATTAAGTGCTCCCATCTCCCATCAACCATCTGGTTCTTCGCAAGATAATCTTAATAATACCATTAAATTTATGTTCACATGTATGTTTATATTAGTAATATTAATTAATGCTGTATTACATAACTTCTAACAACATGAAATGCCATCTGCAAAAAGTGTATCATAGAATTTTATCAGGAAGTATAGTGGTGATCATTTTATGATGTCCTTATTTTATGGAAGATTCCACATTTTGAACTGTTTTCTCACAAAGAACCCATAATTTAAATTATTTACACATAGAGATAGGTAAGAAACCTATAAATTAGTCCTGACTTTTAAATTTGGTGCATTATCTTTTTATTATCTGTTTTAAAAATCACTTGCTCTTTTAATTACAAATTTTACTTTTCTGTATAACCTAGCTAATTGCATATATGAGCGATTTTCAGTACTGGTGCATTAGAATTACCTGTGGAATTTTTCCCTTCTTTTTTTTTTTTACATGTGGGCTCCATGCCCAATATGAGGCTTGAACTCACAACACTGGAATTAAGGTTGTATGCTCTACTGAGCCAGCCAGCTACCCCTGGAATTTTTAAATAAACTCCTGCTGGTACCACAACCAGAGATTTTTTTTTTTAATCTAGCCAGGATTAAAAGGGCCATTAGCAAATAACAGGGGTTCTCAAAGTGTTGTCCATGGAACAGCAATATTATCACTTGGGAATTTGTTAGAAATGTGAATTTTCAAGGGCTATCCAAGACTGCTAAGCAGAACCCAGAAATTTGTGATTGTGAGCCTACCAGGTGATATGGATGCAGTCTAAAGTTTGAATATCACTGGTATTTAATATAAAATTTTTAAGTTTTTAATCTCTTTAAATGTAAGATTTAATTTTCTGTTCTCTAAAAATAAAATAAAATAATAATACAGAAGAGAAAGGTATTTACATTAAGGGTAATCTAGTACAGTTCCACTTTTCCAGAAATAAGCCATTATAAACACTCACTTCAACATTAGTTCTAGTCAGTCAAAAGGAAAAATGTTTAATAGAAGGGTAGGGAATACTTCATCCACAGACCAGTTAATAAAACCCTAGAATGTTCTTGCCCAGAGCAACATTTCCAACCATATTTCCTTGTTCTGGTTTGTTCTGATCATAAAGGCACCTTTCTAAGACATAATTAAGACTTCCAGCCATATCATAACTTTTAACCCAGGAATGTCACCGCTAGGATAAATTCTACTCAACCATTTTCTCCAAAGCACCATAAATAACAGATGAAGCGGATCTGAAAGCAAGTTAAATGTCCAACAATTAAGAAATGATTCCATAAATTACAACAGCATCAACAGGATGGAATATTGCTCAACCATTAAAATGATGCTTTCCACATGAGATTTTAAATAATATGGAAAAATGCTTACTTTATAGCATCGTGTGTGTGTGTGTGTGTGTTCTTTTTCGGTCTCTGTTGATTGAAAAAAGACAATGAAGAGCACCAAAATATTAATACTGGTTATCTCTTAGTAGGATTATGAATAGATTTATTTTTATATTTATTGGTGTTTCTAAAACTTAAGAGTACATTTAATCTACTAATCAGATCTACAAATATAATAATAGAGCTTCTACTCTAAATTTGGATCTTCAAATAGTGATTAATCAGTACACTTTCAAAAAACAGTAACTGGGGAAAATAAGTATCTTTTTCTCTCCCTTTTCTACACTACTCTTTTCTCATATCACTCCTTCTAACACCTTAATTTCTTTCTCTACATCAGCTTTGCCATAACTCTATAAGAGATACAAGACACTGAAGTATAATTACCCAATGTTTTTACAATTTTAAACTGTTTAGCTGTTTAGTTTGATTTATCTTAGAATATGTGAAAAGGAGATCAAATACCCTAATGATTAAGAGAACAGACTTTAAACTCAGCTCTAGATTTGAGTCTTACTTTAGGGGAGTTTACACAACTCTTAAATTCCTTAACCTGTAAGTGGGATACCAACCCACCCCCACAAAACTGCTTTGTAAGGATGAAATGAGAGGATGCAAGTAAAGTGAAAGATAGCAGTCAACACTCAACAGAAGGTAACTACTATTACCGTTTTGTAGTAATGTTAAAGCTGCTTTTGGTGGGGCGCCTGGGTGGCTCAGTCAGTTAAGCATATGCCTTTGGCTCAGGTCACGATCTCATGGTCCTGGGATTGAGCCCTGCATCAGGCTCCCTGCTCAGCGGGGAGTATGCTTGTCCCTCTGCCCCCTCATGTGCTCTCCCTAAAATAAATAAAAATCTCTTTTAAAAAGAGTTGTTTTTGATAAAAAGCCCTCAAATTTTAATTTTCCTGAGGGAAAAAGCTTAATGAGGTACAGTGGTTGCTCAGTCATTTGGACTTTTCCAACCACTTCTATTTCAAAAACAATTTGGGAGCTGCCAAAATACTCTTTACAGAATGGGTGTTACTAAAACCTACCAACAAATTTATCAGCAGTATTAGTTCATGCAAGAAGCATTTGAACATTAAAAAAAAAAAAAAAAAAGTAAGTGTCTGAGTAAAGGAAATCATCCCAAAGAAAGGACAGTGGGCAACTGCATGCCAAAATTGTCCTTATGTTTTCATTTTTTCACCTACCAGTAAATACTTAAAGACCAACAAAAGTTTGCAAACTGACACTTGATGAAAGACAGTCAACTTCCTAGCCTGATTCTTCTCCATTAAATGAAATTTTTCTATCTACATCATGGATGGATGTTCATTCACTAACCAAACCTACTATTTGCTATTAAGCAAAAGAATTCAAGCTCAAATGAGGCTAAGTGTGTGAAAACATGATACACTATATGTATATTGCAAGGCACCATTAAATTATATAGTACTGTTATTACAAAAAACCACAAACATTATAAATTAATTTCTACAAGGAAAATAGATTTCCCACCCACATGTTTTAATGTCTTAGTCATTTTCTATATTCATGCTATCACAAATGACACTTCGAATTTTTAGAATGAACACTTGCCACACTTCTTCTTTAGAAAATAGCTATATTTGTGATACTAGCTCATGACTCTGCCACTCTCAGTCTTATGAAAATTAAGAATATTACTTTTTTCTCAGATGGTATGGCTCTCAAGGGGAAGTCATTAAGCTAGAAATTGCTGCTATAATTACCAGTATGCAGAATCTGAATTCTAAGGAAGACAATTTAATAGGATTTAAAATATAGGTTCACACAGAAAAAATTTTATTTTCTTATTTTTGAAAGTATTGTGGGGTGCCTGGTGGCTCAGTCAGTTAAGTGTCTGCCTTTGGCTCAGGTCATGATCCTGGAGTCCCAGGATTGAGGGATCCCTGATCAGTGAGGAGTCTGCTTCTCCCTCTGCCCCTCATCCTGCTCATGTTTTCTCTCTCTCAAATAAATAAGATCTTTAAAAAAGAAAGAAAGAAAGTGTTGTTGTAAGATTTTCTAAGTGTTAAAATTCACTGTCAGGTAGGATGACTGAGAAATAACAAGACACCAAATGTAGAAATTAAACAGTTTTATAGTTTTCTCTGTTGGTTCTTAATCCACTGAAAATAATTTCGTAATATATTTTTAGGCATCTTCTTTGTTACTTTCTTCAGTTTCTACTTCTTTAGGCAACAGTGGCTTGATCTTTAGTAACAAACCTTCACTTGTTGAAGTACGAAGGAAAGCTCGAACCACAAAAGGTCCTAGAAATAAGGACAAAAATCAACTTTTATTTTATTCCATAAATATATGAGCCAATAGAAACATACAAAAACAAACCTTATAAAACTTACATTATATTTTCCTCTTGAAAAGTACTGATATTACTGAACTAACATTTTTTATTATGAGGAATATCATCTCATGCCTAGAGTAGAAGACTGACTGTACTCCAGCACATTTCTCTCTTCCAGAAGATAACCAACCTAGAATTTATTTTACTGTAAAGCTGAAAGTGAAGGGAGCAGGTAGTGATATTTACATTTGATGGCAATATTCTAAATATTTATTTGAAACAGTACTGATGCTATTTCTGTGTTACCGAACATTTAGCAAAATTTCCTAAAAATTAAAAAGCTTTTCATAAGAACAATTAAGCGACTTCATTTAAAGTGTCAAAAAAAAAGATGGATAGTTCAAGACGGTAGCATAAGAAAATCTTTAACTCACCTCCTCCCACAGACACAGCAACTCTACAACTCCATATGGAATAAATTCCTTAAAAAAATCCTGAAGATTAGATGAGCAGCACATCCATAACAAAGGATAAAAGGGCTGCATTGAGACAGGCAGGAAAGTCAGAGACATCACTCTCTGCAAAAACCCCATTCCAGGCAAGACGACTGACAATCAGGAGGGATCTCAAAAACACAGAACTTTTCCCTGAGGATCAAGGGTTTTGTCTTCCACACTAGGCAACCCAGCCACTGTGTCCTGTACCAGAGAGATGAGCTCCCAAAATATATGGCTTTGAAAACCAACAGAGTGCACCCAGGAGAACCACAGAACTTTCTGGAAAGAACACAGAACTTACTCTAGACTCACATACAAACTCACTCACTCCACAGCCTGGTGCAAAAAAGAAGCAGTTTGAGAATCCTCTAGACCATATGTGAAGGAAACCCTCGTATTAATCCTAAAGCAACTGATGGAAAGCAGGAACCTGCTGAGACTCTCTCTGGGGATGTAGATGGATGCCATTTTTGCAATCTCATTCAACCTTGTTAATGTCAGTGCTGGCAGGAGCCATGTTGGCAATCCCGCTCTAACCCATTAATGCCACTGGGCATGTTCTGCACCCCATGCCACGGCCACAGCACAGCTGGTGGGCCAGAGCCCCATGCATTACTACCTTGCTGTGCTGTAGCCAAATCACAACCAGCCAGGTGAGCAGCCCCACCCAAAAAAGCAGCCTGTTGCAGTCAGCCAGGTGAGACCCCACCCCTGCTCCCTGCACCCCACACACATCCCACCCCAACCCACGCACAACTGACAGGTGTGTGAAGCCCACACAGGGGATGCCCTTTGAGCACGTGGCTCCCTCCTACTTCTAAGCCCCACAGAAAATCTTGTACACAGGGCCACTCCCTCAAGACTGGGAAAGGGAACTATTCTAATACAAAAGTACCTCAGAAAAAGACTTCAACAAAATGGAGGTAAGTAATCTACCTGATGAAGAGATCAAAGTAATAATGGTCATAAAGATGCTTACTCGGGAGAAGAATGAACAAACGCAAGGAGAACTTCAACAAAGAGAGAGATAAATATAGGAAAGTACCAAACAAAAATCACAGAGCTGAAGAGTAAAATTACTGAACTGACAACTACAGATGAGGGGTGCAACAGCAGACTGGATGAAAAACAGACATAGCAACGGACTCACCCAGACAGGGAAACCAAAACAACAACAACAACAACAACAACAACAACAACAACAGAATTTTAAATAGTGAAAATAGCTTAAGGAACACAAAGGACAACATAAAGCAAAATAACATTCTCATTATAGGGGTCCCAGAAGGAAAAGAAAGGGGCAGAAAACTTATACAAAGAAATAATAACTGAAAACCTAACTTGAGGAAGGAAAGTGACATCTAGATCCAAGAAGGTTAGAAAGTTCCAAATAATATGAAACCAGAAATTCACACCAAGATATGTTATAATTAAAAAGTCAAAAGTTAGAGAATCTTAAAAACAACAGAAAAAAGACAACGTGACACATACAAAGGAAATCCCATAAAGTTATCAGCAAATTTTTCAGAAGAAATTTTGATGGCCAAAAGTGATGGGTGGGACATAGTCAAGGAAAAAACTTACAATCAAGAATATTCTACCAAGGGCACCTGGGTGGCTCAGAGGGTTAAGCCTCTGCCTTCGGCTCAGGTCAAGATCTCAGGGTCCTGGGATCAAGTCCCACATCGGGCTCCCTGCTCAGCAGGGAGCCTGCTTCCCCCTCTTTCTCTGTCTGCCTCTCTGCCTATTTGTGACCTCTCTCTGTGTCAAATAAATAAAATCTTAAAAAAAAAAAAAAAAAAAAGAATACTCTACCAAGAAGTTTATCATTCAAAATAGAAGGTGAGACAGTTTTTCAGGTAAGTAAAGGCTAAAGGAGTTCATGATCACTAAATCAACCTTACAAAGGAACTTATTTAAGCTGAAAGGAAATAGTACTAATAATGACAAGAAAACATAAGAAAGTAAAAATCTCATTGGAAAATATATTGTAAAGGTAGTACATTTATTCACTTACAAAGCTACCTCAAAAGTCAAAAGACAAAAGTGGTAAAACTAACTAAAACTATAATAATTAGTTAAGGGATACATACAATGAAAAAGTATAAAATGTGACATAAAAACCATAAAAATACAGAGGGTGAAATAAAAATGTAGAGTTCTAGAATGAGTTTTAATTAACTTGCTACCAAATAAAAACAGACTGCTATATACATAGAATGGTATATGTGAACTTCATGGTAACCACAAAGAGAAAAACTTATCACAAATATAAAAAGAAAATGAGAACGGAATCTAAACATAACACTAAAGGAAATTAACAAACTAGAAGGAAAGAGAAAAAAGAGAAGAAAGAAACAGAAGAACAACAAAAACACCCAGAAAACACTTAACAAAATGGCAATAAGTACACTTATCAATAATTACTTTAAATTTTAAATGGACTAATTCCTTTCATCAAAAGACAGAAAGTGGCTGAATGGATTTATAAACAAAAACAAGGGACACCGGGGTGGCTCAGTTGGTTAAACATCTGCCTTTGGCTTAGGTCATGATCCCAGGGTTCTGGGATGGATTCTGGCATTGGGCTCCTTGCTCAGCAGGGAGCCTGCTGCTCCCTCTGCCTGCTGCTCCTGAGGCTTGTGCTCCCTCTCTCTGAAAAATAAAATCGTTTAAAACAAAAACAAGACTCATCTATACCCTGCCTATTAGAGACTCAGCTCAGAAGTAAAGACTGAGGGTGCCTGGGTGGCTCAGTCATTAAGCGTTCTTCCTTTGGCTCAGGTCATGATCCCAGGATCCTGGGATTGAGCCTCACATAGGGCTCCCCACTTAGCAGAGAAACTGCTTTTCTCGTCCCTCTGCCTGTGTGCTCTCTCTCTTTCGCTCTGTCAAATAAATAAATACAATCTAAAAAAAAAAAAAAGTAAGGAAGGACTGAGAGTAAAGGGATGAAAAAAGATATCCCATTTCCATGTACATGGAAACAAAAAAAAAAGCTGGTATGGCTGAACTTACCCAACAAAACTTTTCACTTTATTTTTATTTTTTTTAATCTTTTTTTTTTTAAGGATTTTATTTAAGAAAGAGAGACAGAGAAAGCACAACCACTGAGAGAGGCAGAGGAAGAAACAGACTCCCTGATGAGCTAGAAGCCAGACATGAGGCTAGATCCCAGGCCCTGGAGATCAAGACCTGAGCCAAAGGCAGAAGCTTAACCATCTGAGCCACCCAGGCACCTCAGCAAAACAGATTTTAAAACAGACTGTAATAAAAGACAGAGAAGAGCATTACATAATGATAAAATGGTCAACCTAGCAAGAAGATATACTATGTATGTATAAATATCTATGCACCCAACATAGGATCACCAAAATATATAAAGCAAATATTAATAGACATCGAGGAAAAGACTGACAGCAATAGTAGGGGATTTTAATGCTCCACTTATATCAATGGATGGATCACCTACACAGATCATCTATAAGGAAACATCACTCTTAAACAACACATTAGACCAGATGGACTTAATAGATTTACACAGAACATTCCATCCAAAACAGAACACACTTTCTTATCAAGTGCACATGGAACATTGTTCAGGACAAACCATGGGTTAGGCCACAAAACAACTCTCAGTAAATTTAAGACTGAAATTTAAGACTGAAATCATATCAAGAATCTTTTCTGGGCGCCTGGGTGGCTCAGTGGGTTAAAGCCTCTGCCTTCGGTTTAGGTCATGATCTCAGGGTCCTGGGATTGAGGCCCATGTCTGCTCAGCAGGGAGCCTGTTTCCTCTGTTCTCTCTGCCTACTTGTGATCTCTCTGTGTCAAATAAATAAGTAAAATCTTTAAAAAAAAAAATTTTTTTTAAATATTTTCGGACCACAATGGTATGAAGCTAGAAACCAGTTACTAGAAGAAGAACTGGTTGGAAAAACCACAAAAACGTGGAGATTAAATAACATGCTACAACATGGAAAAACCACAAAAACGTGGAGATTAAATAACATGCTACAACAATCAGTCACCAAAGAAATAAAAAGAAAAATTTGAAAATACCTAGAGACATATGAAAACAGAAATACAACATACAAAAATCTTGGGATACATCAGGAGTAGTTGGAAGAGAGAAGTTCATACCAACACAGGCCTACCTCAAAAACACAAGAAAAATTTTAAAAAATCTTAACTTTAAACCTAAAGGAACTACAAAATGAAGAACAAATGAAACACAAAAGTAGTAGAAGAAAAGAAATAATAAAGATCAGAGTGGAAATAATGGGAAAAAAAGAAAGAGATAAAACAGACCTAAAAGGATACCAGAAAAGTTGAATGAAACTAAGAGCTGGTTCTTTGAAAAGATAAACAAAAGTGACAAATCATTAATTAGATTCACCAAGAAGGGTGGCTCAAATAAATAAAATCAGAAATGAAAGAAAATTATAACTGATACCACAGAAATATAAAGAATCATAAGAGACTACTATGAACAACTATATGCCAACAAACTGGACAAGCTAGCAAAACTTATCAAATACCTAGAAACAAAAAAACCTTCTAAGACTGAATCGGGAAGAACAAAAGTTCTGAACAGACTGATAATAGCAAAGAGACTGAATGACTCAGCAATCAAAAGCCTCCCAACAAACAAAAATCCAAGACCAAATGGCTTGACTGGTGAATTCTGACAGATATTCAAGAAAGATTTAGTACCTTTCTTAAACTTGCCCAAAAAACTGAAGAGCACAAAATGCTTCCAAACTCATTTTATGAGGCCAGTATTATCACCAAAATTAGACAACACCAGCACAAAAACAGAAGAAAATTACAGGCCAATAATCCTGATGGACACATATGTAAAAATCCTCAACAAAATATTAGCAAACCAAAATCAAATATATATTAAAAGAATCATACACCATGATTAAGTGGGATTTATTCCAAGGACGAAAGGATGGATCAACAGTGAACATCAATGTGATACAGAGTAACAAAATACAAAATAAAAATCATATGATCACCTCAATCCATGCAGAAAAAGCATCTGACAAAAGTCACATCCATTTACAATAAAAACTTTCAACAAAGCAGTTATAAAGAGAACATACATAACATAATGAAGGTCATACACAAACCCACAATTAAAAACATATTACATGATGAAAAGTTGGAAGCTTTCTTCTAAGACCAGGAACAAGACAAGGATGCCTACTCTCCCCACTATTATTCAACACAGCATTGGAATTCCTAGTCACAGCAGTTAAGGCAAGGAAGGGAAAAAAAAAGGCACTCATATAGGAAAGGAAGATGTTAAATTGTCCCTGTTTGCAGAAGACATGCTAATATATATATATATATAAAAACATGACGACTACACCAAAAAACTATTAGAACCAATAAACAAATTCAGTCAAGTGGCAGGGTACAAAATCAATATACAGGGGCGTCTGGGTGGCTCAGTCGCTCAGACGACTGCTTTCGGCTCAGGCCATGATCCTGGAGACCTGGGATCAAGTCCCACATCAGGCTCCCTGCTCCACGGGAAGCCTGCTTCTCCCTCTCTCACTCCCCCTGCTTGTGTTACCTCTCTGGCTGTGTTTCTCTCTGTCAAATAAATAAAATCTTTAAAAAAACAAAAAATAAAAAAAAATAAAATAAAAAAACAACAACAAAAAACCAAAATCAATATACAAAATCAGTTGTTTTTATATATTAACAACAAATTATCAGAAAGAGAAATTAAGAAAACAACCCCATTTACAATTGCATTGAAAAGAATGAAATACCTAGAAATAAATTTAATAAAGAAGGTAAAAGATTAGTACACTGAATGTAAGAGTGATGAAAGAAAATGAAGACAAGGCAAAGAAACCGTCCATGCCCATGGATTAGAAGAATTAATATTGTCAGGATGTACATATTACCCAAAGTGATCCACAAATCCAATGCAATCTTTATCAAAATTCCAATAGTATTGGTCACAAAAATAGAACAAATAAGTCCAAAATTTGTATGGAATCACAAAAGACCCTGAACAGCCAAAGCAATCTTGAGAAAGAACAAAGCCAGAGATACCAAGCTTCCTGATTTTAAACTATATGACAAAGCTACAGTAATTAAAACAGTGTGGTACTGACATAAAAGACATGGACTGATAGAACAGAACAGAGAGCCCAGAAATAAAGACATGCATATATATAGTCAATTAATATACAACAAAGGAGGCAAGGATATATAATGGAGGAAGAACAGTCTCTTTAATAAACGGTGTTGGGAAAACTGAACAGTTGCATGCAAATGAGGGAAACTAAACCAATATCTCACACTACATACAAAAATTAACTCAAATAGATTAAAGACTTGAAAGTAATACTTGAAACCATAGGGGTGCCTGGGTGGCTCAGTTGGTTAAGCGACTGCCTTCGGCTCAAGTCATGATCCCGGAGACCCCGGATCGAGTCCCACATTGGGCTCCCTGCTCAGCGGGAGGCCTGCTTCTCCCTCTCTCACTCCCTCTGTTTGTGTTCCCTCTCTGGCTGTGTTTCGCTCTGTCAAATAAATAAATAAAAGCTTTTAAAAAAAAAAAAAGACTTGAAACCATAAAACTCCTAGAAGAAAATACATTTGGTAAGTGCTCCTCAATATTGGTCTTAGCGGTTTTTTTTTGATGACTACAAAGGGCAACAAAAATAAAAACAAATGGGACTACATCAAACTAGAAAGCTCTGAACAGCAAAAGAAACCATCAACAAAATCAAAAGGCAATGTGGTGAATAGAAGAAGGTATCTGTAAATCATATATTCAATAAGAGATTAATATCTAAAATTTATAAAGAACTCATAAAACTCAGTAACAAAAAAAAATCCAATTTAAAATTGAGAATCTAAAAAGACATTTTCCTAAAGACATACAGCTGGACAACAGGCACATGAAAAGAAGCTCAACATCATTAATCACCAGGGAAATGCAAATCAAAACCACAATGAGCTATTTCACCTCACACCTGTCAGAGTGGCTATTATCAAAAATAACATGCTGGCAAAGATGTGGAGAAAAAGAGAATCATCATGCATTACTAGTGGGAATGTAAATTAGGGTGGACACTGGAAAAGAGTGTAAGAATTACTCAAAAAATCACCAAGATAATGACCATATGACCTAGGAATTCCACTTTTGGGTATATATCAGAAGAAAATGAACACAATAGTTTGAAAGATATATGCACTCCTATGTTCCTTGCAGCATATTTACAATAGGGAAGATATGGAAACAACCTAAGTGTCCATTTACACATGAATAAATAAAGAAGATGTGGTGTATACACACACACATACACAAACACACACAATGGAATACTACTCAGGCATATTAAAGAACGAAATCTTACTATTTGTGGCATTAATGGATCTTGAGGATACTATGCTAAGTGAAATGGGACAGACAGAGAAAGTATCAATGATTTCATTTAGAAATGAAATCTAAAACACAAAACAAACTAACAAAACAAAACGAAATCCAGTCCCACAGATACAGAGACAGATCGGTGGGTGCCAAAGGGGAAGGGAGTTTGGGGAGGGGACAAAATGGGTGCAGGGAATCAAGAGGTACAAACATTCAGTTATGAAATAAATAAGCCAAGGGGATGTAATGTACAGCACAGGGAATAAAGTCAATATTATCGTATTAAGTTGTATGGTGACACACGGTAACTAGACTTAGGGTGGTGATCAATTTGCAATGTATACAAATGTTGAATTATTACATTGTACACTTGAAACAAAAGAATATTGTATGTTAATTACACTTCAACTTAAAAACTGGCAAAAAGAGGACACACTGCTTTTAGAGATTTGCTGTCCATCATTTCACTCCTGCCAGTCTCAGAAGATCCTATATTGAAATCAAAGTGCTCCATGGAATGTAAGAATGCATACACATACAATTACTAAGTACTATGGCCATATCTACAGCAGCAGAATTAACAAATGAGGTATTTATTCACCAGTGTGCTAACTCCCAAAGAAGGTAAAAAATAGCTTAAGATTGTGTTTTAATTATACACTTGGTTATAAAACTAAACGTGACAGGGTCCTATCATGGCAAGTCTATAAATGAAGCATCTACCAAGTATAATGAACCCTTTCTGGATTGCAACCAGCCAGGAGTGAATTTTGTCTGAGAAGAGAACATGCATGGCACCTAGTATGACAATAAGGGTCTGGCTACGTGTTCCCGTCCTATGAAACAGCTGCCACATCTCAGTCAAGTTTCATTGCTATCCATGAACTACCCAGTTCATAAGAAGTGACTCTCATGACATGATTAAAAACTCAGTTCTTTCTAAAAAATAAGATTAAGAAAGACAATTGCTAGTGCTAGGGACAAAGTGAATGGTCTAGCTTCAAAACATTTCATAAATGCTTTTAGTTTCTATGTAACACTACTGCAAGTTTAAGGCAATCCGTTACAGTTTTCTTTCAAAGTTTATTACACTGAATGATAGAAATAATGGAATTTATAAAGATGTCCGGATTTCCTCTCCAAACAGCTACAACTTGTTAATAAGGTCATTCGGAATCCTCTGAATAACTAAATTTTATTTATTTAATCCCTGAAATATTGCTGCCATTGTACACTATACTGGCTCTTAACTTGTTTTCTTAATATTTTACATTTTTAAAGAATCCCAGATGAGGCGCCTGGGTGGCTCAGTCATTGAGCGTCTGCCTTCTGCTCAAATCATGATCCCAGGGTCCTGGGAAGGAGCCCTGCATCGGGCTCCCCACCCAGCAGGAAAGCCTGCTTCTCCCTCCCACTCTCCCTGCTTCTTTTCCCACTCTTGCTGTCTCTCTCTCTCTCAAATAAATAAAATCTTAAAAAAAAATAAAAAATCCCAGAGCTCCAGGAAAGTCTACCCCAGTAATCACTTACCCAAATTGACTGGTCTGTGCTTACAAACTTCACTGATAACTGCTTGCAGATTTGCAGCTATTTGGTTACTTGGCATATCCAGCTGAAAGGAAATGATATATAACATTAATCATGTGAAAGTGAGAAGATAATAAAACATTTGGTAAATGTGTAAGTACTTATTTTCATCTAATGCAAACCATCTATTAAGAGACCCTACTGTGAAAGACAAAAACTTCCATAACTCTTCTTCTACAATGCTACATTCACATGTCTTTACATGTCAAGACTTAAATTACCTTATGGAACATATCATAGTAAAGTATTTTGAAGTTACTCTACTTAAGATTCCTAATTTCCAAGTATTTTCCCCATAGCACATCCTGAGGCAGAATACACCATCCCCTGATCCCTACACTCAAAGATTTAGGGAAATTTCCTCTTGAAGTTTTTTGTTGATTTACTTTTATTGTTTACTTTTTTTTTTTTTTAAGGTTTTATTTACTTGAGAGAGAGAGAGCACGAGCAGGGGGAGTTGGGGGAGAGGGACAAGCAGTCTCCATGCCGAGAGCAGAGCCCAAAGTGAGGCCCGGACATCATGACTTGAGTGGAAGTCAGACGCTTAATCCACTGAGCCACTCAGGCACCTCTGTTGTTGATTTACTTTTTTTTTTTTTTTTTTACTTTTAAGGAAACTAAGAAAATGTTTAGAAATACATGCTTTCAGGAGTACAAAATAAAACTACTTAACCACACACACTGATATAACACATACCTGATACAGAGACATTTTCAGGATACTATGGTAACACTCTATGCAATAACAAATATCCTACTAGTCAATGAAGATTAGAGTAAGTAAATATATAATGAATAAGCCCTATACATAAAATTCTAAAACCTATCTCACAACTTTGGAAAGTCCTTATGTTTATCATGTTACTCTTCTAAATAACAGTTAAATCAGTTATATCA
>PITA01024838.1:0-25534 GCA_004023965.1 Spilogale gracilis | reverse complement strand
CGGGAGGTTAAGGGGATTAACTGATTGGGCATTTCCACCTGCTCTGGCCCACCCTTGTTTTTCTGGGATTTGATTCCAGGAACTGGCTAAATAGGTCTTTACAAAAATCTTTTAAAAAATAAAAGAAATAAACTATGAGAATAGGAAGGTAAGATGCCATGATCTTGAAGAAGCCACTTATATTTGGCACTTATCTAGATGGTCTTATTGGAACTGGGAAAAAATGAGCAGAGGTAAATGTAAAATGCCACGCTGTTTGGGACAATTAGTTAATAAATATGTATATTATACCTTCAAATGTGTGGTATATTTTATGGGAGTGTCTTGGCATTCTAGCAAGAATATCACTCAGGGCTGAATTTTGTAAGGGTGTTCTCTCCTAGAACACTTGTATTCTTTCTCATTTTGTATCTCCTCTGTGATTTTCCCTTAGGATCATTTCTCCTCTTTAAGATTATGATCATTCTCAACCATCTTCTTTAAAAGCAATTTCTGCAGCTAGGATGATTGCCAAACTCATTTCAAAGGTTCTGAAGTCACAGATTTTCCAACATCCCACCTAAGTAGTGGGGAAACAGCTGGTGTTCACCCACTGGTTCTCCTGTAGTGAATATATCAGTGTTCATTCATAGTCTCTGGCATAGTATTGAAAACATTTTTCTGGATTTTTTTATACTAATAATGTTTTTATAATAAAAATCTATTTTATATTTTCATATCAAGCCTAACATTGCTAGTATTGGCAACACATAACCATTTCAGCAAAGCCTTGACAGAGTTTTTCTGGATAACACTGAAGACTGAAGTGGACCCAAAGATAATTGTTGCTTGATGATTTATGTGGTACCTTACATATCTTTTTCCACTTGAAGGCTAGGGCCATTGTTAGGACGGTGACCACGTTTATTTATCATGTTATCTTAAAATCACAGACACTCAGTGTATTTTGTAGAACAAAAGAAAGACTGTTTAGTTGTTAAATATTTTAGATAATTCTGTTTTTGCTGCCAAGCACCTATTTCTCCTTCCGGTAATGGCATTCTAATCATGCGTGTGGTGTGAGTAATCACAAAGCCTCTAGTTCCTGATACAGTATGTGAAGTGACCTTGTCATTTAGCCATGTTCCTTCCCTCCAATCATAGTAATTTCTTCAAAAATGGGCACAAGACCAATGAAGCTCAAATCCAGGATGGATGGAACCACTGGGAAAGAGAAGCACTCTTTACGCTGAGAAAGCTAAGTGTATGGAGGCCATCAATCTAGAGCTACCAGAGGCCACCAAACAGAAAAGCCTGCCTAAGTATGCAGCCAGCACAGAATAAAGAAGAGTCAAAATAGAAGAGTCGCAGTCAAAGTCCCACCGCCCCGCCCTTTGGTGAGCCTTAGATCTAGCATGAGTGATGCTCATCAATAACTGAAGTTTTCAGTAATATGAACTAAAACATATTTCTTTTACTGTGAGTTGTTTCTGACCTTTGCAGTCAAAGTGTACTGATATTAAACTTTTAACTAGTGACTCAGTCTTAGACAAATCAAAAAAATGTTTTTAAAGGTTTTAAAATTTTAACTTATATTGATTTACATAACTCCTAATTAAGAGTTCCATAAACCTCCTAACAACTGGCAGTACAGTTAAACAGCCTGGGTTATTATACAGAAGAGCCTATAACCAGAAGTCAAAGACTAAAACAAAGGCCTAGAGTTAGGGGAGGAGAACAGGGAGGAAGCCGATGGGGGAAAAGAGCGTAGAAGTAGTGCCTGCAGGGGCACCTGGGTGGCTCAATTTGTTAAGCATCCAATTCTTGACTTTAGCTCTGGTCATGATATCAGGACTGTGAGATGGAGCCTGCATTGGATTCCATGCTAGATGTGGAGTCTTTTTAGGATTCTCTCTCTCCCTCTCCCTCTGCCCCTTCCCTCTCCCTCTCAAAAAAATAAGGGGGGGGGGAGTGTCTGCAGGAAAACAAAGCAAGGGTGTTTATGGAACAAGTCTTTTGGGAATAGATGAAAACACTCGTCTAAACCAGAGACAAGTGGAAGCAAGAAGAGTACATGATATAATTCTTTCTAAAGGACTTGGCAGTTGGCTAGTGCAATATGGCCCTTGGCTCCTTCTCGACATTCACTGCCCACCACTGCTCCTCTCTAGCTCCCTAACTCAAGATATTTTCAACCACTAGCAACTGCCTAAATAGGCTATGTGGATTCTTTCCTCTGGGCCTTATCTTTATACCAGAATGCCCTTCTCTATCTTCACTCAACCTTCACGACTCAGCCTGTTTCTTCTTGGAAACCTTGAAAGGCCTCTGTAGGAGGCCTGGACCTCTCTATGGGACTCCCTTGTCTTCCTATTTGTCACTTGTCTATAACACAAGCTGCCTCAGTAAAGGACCTTACCTAATTCATTTTAGTCTCTCCAGTGCCTGGCATGATGTCTGATCCATAATACATATTTCTAAAACATGAATTGATAGAATTAATTGAACTGAAGAAAGATTAAAGATGATCAGTAACAAAACAGCCCTGTAGATTCCGTACTTTCATCAACCCCCACTAAAAGAATAAAACAAAGCATCATCACATTAAAAAAAAATCCAATGAATATACTGAGAATTAACTATGGCCCTGGGATTAGAAATTTCTCTACCTTCTAATCCAGTGCATTACCCATCCCCAGATGTAAAGCAGATCATCTTCCAATTCCCCCATTCCACTCCACTCCACAAAAAGTCTTTTCCCTGCCAGTACAAGGCATTCTCTGAGAGCCAAATTCATTGCAGCATGTGTTCAGCTGTCAAGAAGCATTTGCTCTCTGTCAACCCCATTACTTGACTCCTCTGTAGTATAAACAACTATAAAATAATGACCAAATATCTCTGTATAAGTGTCTTTTCATTGTAAAGCACTGAATGTAGCTGAGCTTTTATTGAGTAGTTTTAGTTATTATGACTTGACATGAGAAACCATGTCAACCAAAATTTTATGTTAGACTAAATAGTGCTTAGTATGGATTTTTTTTTTTTAATCTTACAGGGGAACCAAGGAGCTTATTTCAAATATTTAAAGTGCTAATATGGGGTGACTGGGTGGCTCAGTGGGTTAAAGCCTCTGCTTTCAGCTCAGGTCATGATCTCAGGGTCCTGGGATAGAGGCCCGTGGGGGGGCGGGGAGGGTGTCTCTGCTCAGCAGGGAGCCTGTTTCCTCCACTCTTTCTCTGCCTACCTCTCTGCCTACTTGTGATCTTTCTGTAAAATAAATAAATAAAATCTTTAAAAAAATAAAATAAAGTGCTAATATGTAGTAGAGGAATTAAAGTTAGCATGGTTTCAGATGATAAAACTATAATATATGGGTAGAAATCAGCAGAAGACAGAGTTTAGCTTAAAATAAGGAAGAACTGTCTGTCCTGCCATTAAAACTGTTCAACAATTGAGAGGCGTGAGTTACAAAGAAAAAAATTAGTGAGAGTCATAAAAAGAAATACTCCCATTAATTTTATGTCTT
The DNA here is from genome assembly GCA_004023965.1 of Spilogale gracilis. Lineage (NCBI taxonomy): Eukaryota > Metazoa > Chordata > Mammalia > Carnivora > Mephitidae > Spilogale > Spilogale gracilis. The sequence continues at coordinate 22,029 of PITA01024838.1, read as the reverse complement.
ACAGATATTACTTCATTATGTCATGTTCATGGTATTTCACAACATGTGATGAGGCTATAGGTCTCTCTTTTGTAGATGAAGAAATCAACAGGCTTAAATGATTTGCCCGAGGTCATCTATATTGACTGATACAAGTTTGATGTTCTTTTTGTTATATAACATTTATTTATTGTCTTCAGAAATAATAAGCTTCCGGCAATTGTAGGTGATGTTACTTATTGCTACTTAATTCTTAATCCTCTAAGCAAAACTTGGATTTTAATATCTGAAAGTTCACCTGAGGCACCTGGAAGGCTCAATTAGTTAAGCATCAGACTTTGGCTCAGGTCATGATCTCAGGGTCCTGGGATCTAGCCCCACATTGGGCTCTGAGCTCATGGGGGAGGGTCTGCTTCTCCCTCTTTCTCTCCCTTTGCCCTTCCCCCTCATTCTCTCTCTCTCTCTCTCAAATAAATACATAAAATCTTCAAAAAAATTAAAAAATAAAAGTTCGCCAACTTGGAACATTTTAATAGGTAAGACTTCTATAGTTTTGCAAATTCTTAGGCATGGCACTTTAATTAGTTTTAACCAATTTTGAATCAAACCACGAGCAACTGCCTAAAGCCTGATGCTAATGATCAGCCCACAAATTGCTAGATCATCTGTAACAAATGTTTTTAAAACTATTAAATTTCAACATGTCATTACAAATCCAGTAGCAGTTGGGGAAATAAATGTCAAATTTTTCATTATTTTTCTTCATAGTTTCAATAGTAACTGCCAATGGTAACCACAGTAAATAGTCTAATCTTTTTGTAAGAAACAGTGCTTGCACAAGCAAACTGGGATAAAATTTTTCTTAACTCCCTAAAGTTTACAGGAAACCCTTTCTTCAATAGATAGGTCATAATTTCAAATTAAATTAGCACTATAAAACTATGGTAGTGTGGGGGGGAGGAACTAAGATCCACAAAAGGATAAATGGGGGGAAATAAATAGATAACCTAAATAAAATTAGAGGGGCACCTGGGTGGCTCAGTCAGTTAAGCACCCAACTCTTGATTTCTGCTTAGGTCATGATCTCAGGGTCATGAGATGGAGGCCCTCAACGTGCTCCACACTGAGTACTGGAGCCTGCTTAAGATTCTCTCTCTCTCTTTCCCTCCACCCCCCCCCATACACACTCTCTTTCTCTCTAAAGAAATATAAAGAATAAAATCAGAAAAAACCAATAACAATAAATAAAATCTTATTCACTAATAACAAAAGAAATAAAAAATTAAATTATAGTGAAATATGATTACTTTTACTTATCAAACTGAGAAAACTTTAAAATACAAAAGCATTCAGTGCCGGTAATGATGCAATATAAGAAGGGCTCTGTGGTAGGCAGCCTCAAAGATGGCTGTCATGATTCCCACCTCCTTGTACTCTCATCTTGTATAATCCCCATCCTCAAGTGTGGGTTTGGTTTGATAATTTGCTTCTTACAAACAGTGCAGGAAAAGTGTGTCATTTTAAAGGGTAACAATGCCTTCCAGCCATAATGTTTGCTCTCTCTCTCAATCTGTCCCCTGTTTACTCTGAGAGAAGTCAGCTGCCATGTTGTGAGCTGCCCTAAGGAGAGGCCAATGTGGCAAGGAACTGATTCCTCTACCCAAGAGCCAGCAAAAACCTGAGGTCAGTCTACAGCCACCTGCATGACCTTGAAAGCAAGCACTCCCTGCCACCTGCATGACCTTGAAAGCAAGCACTCCCTCCTTTGAGCCTTGAGATAAAAGCAGCACTGACCAACACCTTGCTGTAGACCTATGAGAGGCCCCGACCCAGTAAAACCATGATAAACCATACTGGGACATCAGACCCTCAGAAACTGGGAGATAATAGATGCTTGTTGTTTTCAGCTGCTAAACTGTGAGATAATTTTTTATACAACAGATAACCAATACAACCTCTAAAACATTTTAAGATTCTGGAAAGTTAGTATGATAATATGCATCAAGAACCTTGCAGAAGACTCATCCACTTTTACCCAATAATTTCACATCTAGTATTCTTTATAAACAAATTAATTGGTATCTGATAAAAGATTATTTACAAGAAAATCTAAACATTTTTTAGAGTAAATCTTAAAACTATTTCTTATAATGCTTATAATTTCAAAAGAAGCCAAATGCCCCCTAAATACTAAAAATACATAAAATACCAATAAGATTTTTTAAAGAGACAATTTAAAAGTAAAGTAGTAAGATAGCACTAGTCCTATCCTAATATTTAAACATATTTTAAATTTATAATAACTAAAACAGCAAGGTATTGGCACATAAATAGGTGGATAAGTGGATTAGAACAGACAAAATAGGTACAGAAATTTAGTATGTGTTAAAAATATTCAAAATAAGGAAGAGAATACAGATAATTTATATATAGTCAAACATCTTGGGTGGGGGGGGAGTACTTTAATCAATGCCCCCAATCTTAACTAAAGTTTAAATGAAACAAAAAGGAAAGCATAAAACACAGATCACAAATAATAGTTTTTACATATACTCTTAAAGGGAAGAAGTTATATCTACAGAAAATACAAAATCTAAAATGCACATAAGAAAATACTGATGGGGTGCGTGGGTGGCACAGTTGGTTAGGTATCCAACTCTTAGTTTCAGCTCTGGTGGTGATCTCAGAGTGGTGAGATTGAGTCCCACCACGGGCTCTGTGCTCTGAGCTCAGCACAGAGCCTGCTTGGACTCTCTCTCCCTGTCCCTCTATTTTTCTCTCTTTCTTCTTCTCTTTCCCTCTATCTCTAAAAAGTAAATACATCTTTTTTTTAAAAATACTGAAAATTTTGCTAACATGAAAACTTAAAAAATTACCAGCATGGGAGAAAAAAAAAAGTCAGAAGCAAGCACTTTAAATTCAAAGATCCCTTAAAATTAAATTTTAATACAGTAAATAGTAAATAGAGGAAAATAGCTAAATGATATATATGTAGAGTGAATATAGAGAAAGGGAAATTAAAACAGCTCTTAAACAAAGGAAAAGATGCTCAAACTCTTTCATAATGAGAAATGCAAATTAAATGAGACAACCAGATCATCCATCAGAATGACAAGGTCCAAAGTGTTGAACAGTATGCATGTGTGGGACAGTGGGCGCTGCTGAACACAACGATGGAAGCATTCATTGCTACAACCTCTCCGGAGAGCAATTTGCTATACGCATTACACTTCGCAGTCTACTAGAACTCTGTCTTGCAGATAGACTCACATTTGGATAAAATTATATAGATTCAGAGATGTTCACTGTCACATTTTTAATAACCAAACATGTAAGACAACTCAAATAGGCATCAATAGAAGACTAGCTAAATAAATTCAGGGACTTCAATACAATGGAATAATGCTCAGCTTCCGAAAAGAATGAAGCAGCCCAATATGACATGCAAGAAAATTTAAATAAATAAATAAACAAACAAACAGACTGTGTGAATTATGTTGTCACTTTGTTTAAAAAAAAGAGAATATCTATGCACATAACAGCACAGAATTTATCAGTGATTGCAAATATATTCATATATGTATACATCCGTATGTATACACACACATACATATATGTAGTGATTTTCTCTGGATAGTAAGATTGCAAATGGTTTTGTTCTCTTTTTATTATTTTTTATTAATAAACCTTTTTCTATACTTTCTAAAATAACCACACATAATATTCAAAATAAAAGAAAAAAGACTTTCGAAATATGCATGTATATATGAAGAACTATTAAAGGTAAACATTCTGTTCAATAGTGTTTAAAGGAGATAGGGAGCAAGTCTGATTTTTTTTTTAAAGGCTGTTAGAGCTGAGCATTTTGTTCATGTAGTCATGAAAAATGAACATTATATTGACTTTCACATATGTCACATAAAATTGATAAGGACGGAGTAATGGAAGAAAAGGTATAATCAATCTTTAGGAGCAACAGTTTGCTTTTCTGTTAAGTGCCTTTTCCAAAAGCAATTACAAAGAAAGAAGTGAAACCTGAACCAAAAGGAAAACAAACAAGTCAACATACGTTTTCAAATACCTTTATAAGTTAAAGTTAGACTTGGCCAGTAATTGTCTCTAACTTGGGAAACAGAATAATGCATTGTGGGAGCAATGTATTTTGTACTTTGGGGAAGATCCACACCAAATGTAAAAAATACTTACTTACTAATTTCAAGCTGCCAATACTGGGAAGGACCCATTGACCAAATTATAAAATGAAAAGACAGACTATTCTATAGATCTATAAAGCCATTGAAATACATACAGAATTACAGAAACACCTCCCAATTTGGCATATCCAATAGTGGGTACTACAATCTAAATGTCTGTGTTCCCCCAAAATTCATATGTTGAAATTCTAACCTCCAAAGGTGACAGCATTTGGAGGCAGAGGTCTTTAGGATATGATTAGGTCATGAGGGTGGAACCCTCCTAAAGAGGATTAGTACTGGTGGCGCCTGGGTGGCTCAGTTGGTTGAGCAACTGCCTTCGGCTCAGGTCATGATCCCGGTGATCCGCGATCGAGCCCCACATCGGGTTCCCTGCTCGGCAGGGGACCTGCTTCTCCCTCTCTCACTCCCCCTGCTTGTGTTCCCTCTCTAGCTGTGTTTCTCTCTATCAAATAAATAAAATCTTTAAAAAAAAAAAAAAAAAAGAGGATTAGTACTTATAAAAAAAAAAATCTGACAGAGCTCCCTAGCCCCTTTCACTAGATGAGGATAGTTTATAGAGATGGAAGAAAGCCCTCACCTGATCATGCTGGTACCCTGATCTTGGAATTCCAGCCTCCAGAACTCTGAGCAATAAATTTCTGCTATTTAAATGCCACCCTGTTTTTGGTCTTTTGTTATGGCTGCCCAAACAGACTATGACAGTAAGTTAGTGTTTCTCTTCCAGATCCCATCTGCCATTTTAAGGCTTATTTGTGAGGGTAGATTCAGGAAGGAAGGTATAGCACAAAGGAAATTTTTTTAAATGGCTGGATTTCTTGATTTTACTGATGCCTGGAGGGAAGGGGGAGAGCATCAGGAGGAACCAGGGTATGAGATGCATGAGATAGGGCATAGTAAGGGGGGGTGCTAGGAAAAAGCAAAGGAAATCACAGGGCAATGGGGAGAGGGGTTGCGTGTCTGGGACTCTGAGAAATGACTGCTTCCCAGGATCATTCCAGCTCACATGCATACTCACAGACACGGGCAATTGCGGGGACTGCTCAGTTTTTATTAAGAAGGTAGAAGGTCAGAGCCCAGCTTTCCCTAGGGAGAAGAGGATTCCAACGTCATACCCCGGATCTACTGAATCAAAATTTCCAAGATGAGGCCTAGCAACCTATATTATTTTTAAGCTCCCTATTTGGTTCTGAATTATCAAGACCAATTGCCCACAGTTTAAGAATGACTTTCACCTCATATCTTATCTTACTCTGGTTGACACCTATATTACACATCTCCTTCTTTTCTGGTCTTACACTGTAATCATTCAGACAGCCCAAAGCCTGGAGAATCATTTGAAATCTTCACTGACCAACATTACATAAACAGTTGCTAAGAAATAAAATCATTATTATCGAAATATAAATTTCAGTAATATATCACTTGATTAAACCTACCAAAAGACAGAATGTGTGATAAATCAATATTTTTAAGCTCTCTTTCTGTCAACTATAATTTTTGAGCAGTATGGGCAAATCAGTATATAATTTGATTTTGAGTCACCAAGGAAATAGAATAACAAAATCTCCTAAATGGAAAGGACCTTAAAAGTCAGTCAGTCTACCATCTCCACTAATGCCTGAATCCCTACTAAGGCACCCCTGACAGGTGATTTTATAGCCTGGTATATCCAGAAAACAAGAATTTATTAGTTAACACAGAAAGAACAAAATAAAAATCCGTGCATGAAAAGCAAAATTATAAACACTTAACATGAAAGCAATCTCAGCCTCCCAGAAAATTACAGAGATGGATATTTGCTCACGTGTTCTTGACATTAATCTGAAACAGAAATCTGAGCATGGCTCAACAAAAGAACTGCATCAAAGCACTAGACCATCCAAGAGGATGGTCCTTCCTTGAAAATACTGCCCTGGTCCTGAGGGAGAAATAGCAGAATCGCTAAAAAACTCACAGGCTGCAACCAATTCTAAAGTTGGCAGCACTGAGCTGAAAGGACACATTCTTATTCCACTACACTTCCCTTGGAAAGAGGTGTGTGGGGGTGGGGGAGGGTGCTGGAGGAGGGTCTACACTGGCCACGATAACAGTTTTATAGATTAAACTAAGCCTGACTCTTGCAGCAGGAAAAGGCGGCCACGGCCCTCCTGGATGGGACAGGTTAGGCTGGCCTAAAGCAGGTGAATATGTACTTCCTTGCTGTCACCCGAGCACATAGGGAGGCATACTTTCCGAAGCTACTAAGTTTTATTTCCTAAGCTCCAAATATCAAGAGTCCGAGCAGAAAGCCAAGTTCAGTCAGGGTAGAGGCTGCCAGTTTATAACTCTGACACTTACACAGTTTCTATACAATCTAGGGAAAGAGCACAAAGAAAAAAAAAAAGAAAAAGAAAAAGAAAAAAAGCCTTAAAGCTGGGTTTTCATATGTAAAGTCTTAATTGCTAAAGTTGAACCTATGCATAGGGCCTTTCCCCTTTCCTCACCACAAGGGTGGCGTTGGGCAAATTACTTAACCTCTCTCTGCCTGAGGTTCCTCCTATAGGAAACCATGATCTTCCTAACACATGACCACAGTGTTTCTTCCCCATAGTGAAAAAAATTGTTTTAAGATTTTATTTATTGGGGTGCCTGGCTGGCTCAGTCATGGAGCATCTGCCTTTGGCTCAGGTCATGGTCCCAGAGCCCAGGGATTGGGCCCCACATCGGGCTCCCTGCTTGGCGGGAGGCCTGCTTCTCCCTCTCTCACTCCCGCTGCTTGTGTTCCCTCTCTGGCTGTGTTTCTCTCTGTCAAATAAATAAAATCTTTAAAAAAATTAAAAAAGGTTTTATTTATGTGAGAGAAAGCATGCGCACAAGTGAGAGCAGGAGCGAGGTGAGGGGCTGGGGGAGAAGCAGGCTCTCCGCTGAGAGAGCCCAGTGTGGGACTCGATCCTAGGACTCTGGTGTCATGACCTGAGCCGGAGGCCCGAAGGTAGACCCTTAACAGATGGAGACACCCAGATACCTCCTCCTCCCTCCTGGTTAAAATTTTTAAAGGCTCCACACTAACAACAGAACAGAGTTCAAGATCAGTTTCCCTTCAAGCCTTCCCCAGTTTATTCTCCCACAGCCCTACTCATCAGCCTTTGGCAGTGTCTTGAGGTTCCCCACCTCCACACCTTTGCTTAGGTCTCTTCACTCACCTGAATTCCACTCCCCTCTCCAAGCACATCTTATTTCTGCCTACTGAAGTCCTGCAGATTCTTTGAATCTAGAGGAAGTTCACATTTCTGAACTCTTCATTCATGGCATTCACCTGGCCCTTATAGGAAATGCTATTTCCTAATATGTAAATGTACTATTGCAGGTCTTCACTCGGGAGTTGATCTTCTGGGTGAAGGGTTTACTACTTGAGTTAAGGCATCTGCCTTTGGGACTAAGGTTGCCAAATAAAATATGGGATGCCTAGCTAAATTTGAATTTCGGATAAACAACAAGTGACTTTTTAGTATAAACATGTCCCGTGCAATATTTCAAGCTCATCAGGGTGGAGGATGTCAGCTGCCGCTGTGCCGCTTAACACCCACGCAGTCGCAGTGCTGCCGAGGAGAAGTTCCCATGCAGCATTTAGAACATACACTAAAAAAATACTGTTTATCTGAAATTCAAATTAACTAGGTATCCTATATTTTTATTTACTAAATCTGGCAGCCTTATCTGGGACACTTAAATCACTCTGAATGCCCAACACAATACTCCAGGAGGGGGAGTGTAACTGCTTATGCTAATTAGTTGAGCTACTATAATCTGAAACAAACTTTAAGATGGCTATGATAGAACACATCTCTAGCATGTGGCCCTTGGTTCCTCCTTGTTCCGAAGGACCAATCCTTGATCCACCTGACCTCTCCTCTGGGTTAGCAGGAAAACCAGGAATCCAATCCCACTGGTTTAGTTCTTAACAGTTTTTTGGGGAGCACAGAAGGTAGAGGACTGGGCCAGTGCTGAAACCCAGGGAAACAACTTCCAGGCCCCAGGCAAACAGGCTCCACAAGCAGCCACCCAAGGTTCAAGTGTAGGTCGGAAGAGAAAGGTCTGTGGCAGGAGGAGATGTATGACTGAGAGAATCTCACAGAGCAGCTACAGCCAAACTCATAACAGGGAGAGAGTGTCCAAGACACTGAGTCCATTTGGACAAAATTCCTCCCTCGAGTTCACTAAAGTCAATCTTTTATACACTTATCATGACTTTTCTCTGTGCCCTTCATCACACTGCTATATGCTAGCTTTCTCTTGAGAAAGCAAAATAGCTGTGTCTTTCCAAATTCATGCCCCACCAGAGACAGGGTAGGAAAAGAGAGCCATGATCCTTAAAGAATAATATTATATCCCAAGGTACTCTGCTAAACAAGCCGGAAGTTCCCTGCCCCAGACACAGGGAGCCAAGCGTAGTCAGAAGGTCTGTGTTAAGTTGTAGTGAGTGGTGAGAGGTCACGAAGGGAGGTCACAAAAAGAGGACCACAGGTGCGTTTTAGGGCTGCCTTTTTGGGATCACCTTTCCCCATAAGATTCCTAAAATCCTTCCAGAGTATATCATGTTGGCTTCATCCTCAGTGGCACCCTAACTTTGTCACCAGATACTTTCTCTCAGCTTCCACCACGTACACCAAAACCCTTGGCAAAGAGCCAACAGACCACAGAGCAATGTGGCTGCCTGGCCAACTGACGCTCTAGAGCTGGTTGGTGCCCTACATTCAAATTCCAGCTCAGCCACTTGTTTGCCATGTGTCAGTAATAAGGTTACTTAACCTCTCTGAACCTCAGATTCAAAACATACAAAAACAAGAGTGCCGCCCATTGAAAAAAATAATGTTAAGATGATTAAAATATAATGAGAAGACTTCAATACATGTTGGTATCCCCCACCTTCTGCAACAATTTGCAGAGTTAGGGGGAATCCATCTTTAACTTTGAAAGACTCTACATATGGGGCGCCTGGGTGGTTCAGTGGGTTAAAGCCTCTGCATTCGGCTCAGGTCATGATCTCAGGGTCCTGGGATGGAGGCCCGCATCGGGCTCTCTGCTCAGCAGGGGGCCTGCTTCCTCCTCTCTCTCTGCCTGCCTCTCTGCCTACTTGTGATCTCTCTCTCTGCCAATAAATAAATAAAAAATCTTAAAAAAAAAAGACTCTACATATGGACAATTAATAAATGATGATCGTCTTGTAAAGAGTATCTTACAGAAAAGTAGAAGTGAAGGAAGAGTCACAATACCTAAGGAGCATGTAAAAATTAGCAGATTCAGATAACACACAAGGAGAGTATTAATAGATGTGACAGACACACCTCCAGGGTCCTTTCTCATTTTGTCTCAAAGACTGGTGTGAAAACTAAATGACTAGTAGGGTGCTAAGGAAGTGGTGTTGAATCTTTGTATCTTAATAAAGATCTGGGAGAAAGAGTAATCAGCAAGTTAATGAGATTTTCCTGATATTACTAATGTGAGGGATGTTGCAAATATCAGTAAGAAAAGATAAATACAAAAACATAAAATAAGCTTGGAAACATAAGCAAGATGTAGCTGTATAAAGCTCAACGTGAAAAATGCTAACTCATTCAACAAAGAAGCTTACCATGCCCAAGGGAGTGGAGGAAATAGGGAAGTAATAATGAAAAAAAGACACTAAGGGGCAAACAAGAACAGCAAATTAGAAAAGAGGTTTATATTATGAGCTCAGCCAGGGAGAAGAATAAACACCACTGTTTGAGTATATGTACAAAATTCTATTTTTCCACTGAGAAAAAAAAAATAACAGCATGAATCCATTGAGATTGCTCTAAGCATGAGGTACCAAGCTTGGGGATTTAGAAGGTGACAGAATTATGTCTAAAGTGAGGAAAATGAGTGACAAAGAATAAAAATGCTATAATAAGGGAAATGATAGTTCCCAGGAAGATAAACAAGGGCAGCTGAGTGGTTCATAAAAAATGGGAAGCACATAAAATTAGTCCATAAATATGTGTGAACGATGTGTAATGGGAGGTGGCATTTTGTCTGATGAGCAATTAAGAAGGAGGAGGAATTTTCGAAAGAGAAATGAAGTGTAATAACCTGGTAAACCCATGAAGAGTGAAGCCATGAATCTAGTGCTGCCCAGGAAACAAGGGCAAGGCCCTGTCTCCAGGCTTTTAAACCAGCTGGGCTCAGATGCTACAGAGCATCCTTCCTCCTGAGATATGGTCTTGTTGGTGCAACAGACCAAACGACTTATCAAGCCCTTCCTGAGAAAAGGTTTATGATAGGAAGAAACATATGTCCTGCTCTCAGAGGAAACATCTCTCAAATAAGAATAAAGCAAAAATCCTGGCTCCCTACAGTTATTACAAGTCCCAAGACCCAATTTCAGCAGCAACCCAAATCCCAAGGCAAATTCAACTTAATTTGTGACACTTCCATTAGTAAAGAGGACATGTGGCTTCAACATACTTTTTCTACTTAGAAAGTTTCTGACAAAGGTCAAACAATGTAGCAGAGTCAACGATGTGTTCCAGAACTCCAGAAAAAGGAAGAGTTACTGTACTAAAAAACATAAATTAAGTGCTATTATTAATGTCAAAAGTGACAGAATTTTAAAAGTTATATCTGGGAGTCTTGGGGTATAGGGAGAAAAGGGCAAGGACAGCATTAAGAATGAGAAGGAAGAAGGAGACAGTTTCCTTCCGTGGTTAGGCAGGGCTTTCCATGGTTAGGTAGGGCCAACTGCAATAGAGAGAGCTCAATAAGAAATAGGGAAAGTAGAGGGGCGCCTGGGTGGCTCAGTTGGTTAAGCGACTGCCTTCGGCTCAGGTCATGGTCCCGGAGACCCGGGATCAAGTCCCACATTGGGCTCCCTCCTCGGCAGGAAGCCTGCTCCTCCCTCTCTCACTCCCCTTGCTTGTGTTCCCTCTCTGGCTGTGTTTCTCTCTGTCAAATAAATAAAATCTTTAAAAAAAAAAAAAAAAAAGAAATAGGGAAAGTAGAAAGGCAAAGGGGGAGGAAGGAAGGAAAAAAGATGAAAGGAGGGAAGAAAAAAAGACCAATACCAGGATTCTCTCTATGCCACTAATTGGGAGCTCCCAAAGTGAATGCAGTGAGTGGGACCTAGGAGACCCCCTGGTGTTGGGACCCAGAATATCCAAAGATACTTAGATTGTCTACAGCAGAATAGCATATAGTAAGGAACCTACAGCTCTCTCCACTGGGGGAAATGGCCTCAATAATTTTACAGGACAGCCAGGCACTCTGTTAAATAACTATTCACATTTTGAGAGACCACTCTTGGTTTTCAATGGAGCCCTGGTAGAGACTGAATCTCTTATAATAGAAAACCAAGAGACATACAAACTAAGTGTTCTTTGATTTTTTTTAACAGCCCATAAATACAAGTATGTCCAGCAGCACCCGGTTATCAGGTAGACAAGGTATTTATGAAACCAAGGTTAGCATATCCTGAAGGCATAAGCAGGTCGCTTACCCTGCTGCTACGACTGCTCCTAAAGTCTCATTCCTAAAGGCTATGTAACCAGCTTTTTGTCAGCCTACTTTTAAAGTTCAGAAAGACATTCTCTCTGACCACTTGATCAAGAAGACATTTAAGCCTGACCTAGAGAGACTTCTATCCAAACTGCTGGCACCAGAAATGGACTACAGCACAGAGTAGATGTCTGAACAGTTCTTCCTGTGGGTTACTTTGCCTAGAAGCAGATAAGACCTAAGGTCAGAATTTATACCAGGTCATGGACAATGTTTAATGGTCGATCCAGACTGTCAGGAACTTGGAAGGATGATGTTCCTTGGGAAATTCACAAACAGAGGATTCAGAAAAGAGCTATCTATGTGTAGAGACTATCAGAATGGACCCACAATGCAAGGATATTTTTGTCCCATATGAATAACGACCCAAGAGCCTCCACTGGCAAGGAGGCTTTCTATAAATAGTTATGTGTTAGCCTCCGTCCGCCACCAACCCATGCTTATTCACTGAGTTCATGAACGCCAAGGCTGTGAAGGCATGAATGGCAGTTGTACATGGGTTCAACAATATGGACTCCTTCTGTCTTGCAGGACAGGGAGAAGAGAGCAGAGGGAAATGGGGTGTAAGCTGAGTTTGGGGAGTTAGAGATCAGATGATAGCAGGTCTGGCTACACATATTAAGGATATTGGTCTTCATCTACAAGAAGTGGGAGGCCATTTAAAGTGGATAGTATTTAAAGTACTGAGAGAGGGGCACCTGGGTGGCTCAGTCATTAGCGTATGCCTCTGGCTCAAGTCATGATCCCAGAATCCCAGGATGGAGCTCCACATCGGGCTCCTTGATTGGCAGGAAGCCTGCTTCTCCCTCTCTTACTCCTCCTGCTTGTATTCCCTCTCCAGGTGTGTTTCTCTCTGTCAAATAAATAAATAAAATCTTTTATTCATAAATAAATAAATAAATAAATAAATAAATAAATAAATAAATAAATAAATAAATAAAGTGATGGGAGAGAACAGGATACCTAACATACTTGGGGAACAAAACTGTTTTGGAGTAAAGCTAAAGTAAATACATGGAAGACACTTCGGAGTTCCAGGAGCCCAGACAAGAATTGATGAAGCCTGGATTCAGGTGCTGCATTAAACAGATGAATACAAGGATGGACTACAGCAATATTTCTAAGTTAACATCATCAGGTTTTGTGATTGATCAGGTATGGAAACTGAAGAAGATAGAGTGATGTAGGAGCCCATCACCAAGACAGGAAAACAACAAAAAGGACCCAAAAGGAAGGAAACTATCTTTTGAATAGAGACCATGGTTATTTCTCCTAATATATCTACCCTCCCATCCACCAATCAACCAACTCAAAAGATTAAATCAACTTTATTTTTGGTGATCAAAATAAGGAGTCTGTCTCTGCCTTCAAAAATATCTGTCCATTGCTCACTGATGCCTAATCTTTTTTAAAAAATAGAAAGTAAGCCTCAGTCACCATACTCTGAAATTAGAAATAAAAGGCATTATACTACTTACCTAGGGCTGCTACCACAAATTACCAGAAACCAAGAGGCTTAAAACAAGAAAAATTTATTCCCCCTCAGTTCTAAAGACAGGAGTCCAAAATCAGTATTATTAGGGCCATGCTCCCTCAAAGGCTCTTGAGAAGAATCTCTCCTTGAGCCTTCCAAGTTCTTTTGGTTTCTGGAATTCTTTGGCCATGGTACCAGAACTCCAGTCTCTGCTCTCTTCTTCACATGACCTCCTTCTCCCTGTGTATCTCTGTGTCCTCCCCTTTTGTATTACTTATAAGGACACTGTCATTAGGTTCAGGGACCACCCGAAAACTGGGGTGATCTCATTCTGAGATCCCTAATTATATGTGTAAAAGCCTTATTTCCAAATAATATCACATTCAAAAGTTCCAGGGGTTAGGACTTACACATATCTTTTTAGGGCCACTAATCAACCTACTATAGGAGTAAAGTATAAACAGATTATTTAGATACACTCTGTTTAGGCACGCTTAGATATGTTTCAGCTAAAATAGCATTCTCCAGAGTATGTCAGACAAATTTAAGTTCCTGGAGATGCTCAAAAATAAATTTCTACCATAACCAAAATTTTGGGAAGCACGGATGCTATATACCCTTCTTATGGTTTATAAATTTACATATACCCAGTAAAGTCTCTGAGAAGTCCATTCAAGTTGTTCAGTCATACATTTTCCAAATAAATTTGACCTGCAACCTTTTCCTTTTGGCTAGAAAGCACTCACTGACATCTAAAAAACTGTGGTCCATGGGGCATATTTACAGATATGTTGAGTTAAAATATAATAAAACAATAATCAGTGAGGATAAGTGGTTTGGATTTCAGGGTTCTTCTCAATTTCAATAAGGAAGAAGAAGCAATGAAAGAAGGTCTTGTCCATTGGGGGAAGAGGAGGGAATAACCTGTGAATTCAGGCAGGGGGCATGCTGGAGCTGGTGGCCCTTTGCTAGGGCAGGTGCAGAAAGATGAGACTGGATACTCAAAGGAATTTTTGCTCAAAGAATTCTTTCTTCACTTTAAACTATGAGGAAATAACACAAGCTGTGAAAGAGAGTTTTTTGGTTGATTGTTTGGATTTTTGATTTGTGGGTGTGTTAAGCTGGTTTTCTTCAGTCTAGTAAAAGCACATATAGCAACTTTGTGATTTATGGCTGTTTTTGTTTTGTATTTTCTCAAACATGATGATTTCCTTGTAAAAGGTCATGTTTCCCATGGGCTTTATTAATTGAAGTGCCATTGTAACTACATTTCTGTCATTCTGAATTCTTCCTGTACTAGCAGCTAAAAGCGGTAGTCTTTCTCCACTTGGCTCCTCAATTTTCACAACACATATAACAGAGTGATGGCTTGGTTCCTGAGAATCCTGATTCTTCACGGGAACAGGAGCTATAAAAGCTGAATGTCCTTGACTTTTGGCCAACATGAGTGGGTAAGCTCCGGTTACCTGGAGATCTGGTAATTCCCCAGTAGCTAAGATCACACTGAGGGCTAGGGTTTCAGAGAAAGCGCAGGCCTCTCATGCATCATGAGTTCTTCCTGGAATTCTGCACCACCTACAGCATTGTGTACCCCCCTCCTCCCACGACATTCTTTGTAGCTGGTTTCTCAGCCTCTGGTACCATGTCTTCATTGGTCACACCAAAACCGGGCTTACCTTCCTCTTTCTGGGAGGAAAAATGTGTACTCTTGGCTCCTCATCCACGGGGACCCTATTACTTCCCCTCAAATAGATCAGCAGACTGACAGCTGTTGGGAGCAGAAGTACGGGCCCCCTCCACTATTTTTTACTCATCTCTAGATTTTAGCTGGAGCTACAGCTCACAAAGGTTTGTGCAGCTTCGAAACACCGTGCCAGAATTTCCTGAGGTGGAAGTCCTATACCATTAGGGAAACACAAGATCATTTTATCTGAGAACAAACATCTTTTATGGGTTATGAATTTATGCTAATGTGCATCAGGAGGAAAAAAAGTAGCACACCAAATCTGTGATTCCATGACTGTGCTTGCTTAGAATCAGCCTAATTTTTTAATACATGTTGCTTAATTTAAAGTTTAATTTAAAAAACATCACTAATCATATTGGGGTGACCTCTCATATATGCGAGAGGTTTTACCTGACTGAGATTCAGGAAGCACCACTAACTTATAGACAGGCACCACCACAGAATCTTAAATGGAGAGACTTCAGCAGCAGCCTGGAGATCTAGAGTCCTTTTACCAAACTTGCCCCGACAAATGGAATCTGCCCTGAGTTCAATCTCTGTCAATGTGAGAAAAATTCTAGGGGAGACAATTTTCCATCACAGACAAGTTCTTATTGAAGGAGGATATCAGTGTTTTCCTTAGGAAACAAAAACCAAAAACAATTAAGAAGCCAAACTGCCCCAGAGCAGGAGCCAAGAGACAAATACCAGGTCTTAGAGGAGAAGAGCAAAAGATTTCATTTCAGAAGCTGTAACTTAGAGAGTAACAATAACAATTCAGTGATTGCAACGCAAAAAGCATGTGCTTCTGGAATGCTTCTGAGTTACTCTGAAAGAGTTACTCCTAAATCCAGCACCCCACCCCACCCCCACACCTCCACCACCCTGCTTTACATACGTCCTGCTCCAATCTTCCAAGCCAGAGTCACTGATTCCCTGGATTATCCCAGCAGGTCCCACAAATACCAAACTCAGGCCAATTTTAGTTCTTTCCACCCTGACATCAGTGTGAGCATTAAAAAATAAAAATAAAAAAACAGGGGCACCTGGGTGGCTCAGTTGGTTGGGCAACTGCCTTAGGCTCGGATCAGGATCCTGGAGACCTGGGATGGAGCCCCACATAGAGCTCCCTGCTCGGCGGGAAGCCTGCTCCTCACTTTCTCATTCCCCCTGTTTGTGTTCCCTCTCTAGCTGTGTTTCTTGCTGTAAAATAAATAAAAATCTTTAAAAAAAGAAAGAAAGAAAGAAAGAAAGAGAGAAAGAAAGAAAGAGAAAAAAACTTAAAAATAAAAAACAAAAAACAAAAACCATTACTCATGTATACCCCACTAGGAAACTCCTGATGGATCTTTGTTAGCCAATGAACAAAGCTGTTAGTTATTCACTGAATATTTTTTGAGTGTGGACCATATGCCAGACACTGGTAAGCAGCATCCCCTAGAAACCCCCTTGCCTAGAAGGGCTGGCACAGGGTAGGCATCTTCTGAAGCATGACTTGGAATTGATTAGAACCTGGTGCCTTAGAGGTCCCTGGGCACATGCTTCAGAATGCTCTCATCCTTATCTTCCTTGTGAACTCCTGTGCAATTTACACTGAACAGTGTATATGTCCTGTGATGCTTTTTTGAACTCATCAAATTATGTGTTTAAAAGTTTATCTTCCACAACAGTATGCAAGCTCCTCAAAGGTAAGAACTTTGTGTTTCTCATCTGTATATCCCCAGTGCCCAGCACATGGTAAGCATGAATTTATCACCTGTATAATGTCAACTGCTAAAATATAAGGCAATCTAAAATGCAAAAATAATTAACCACTGTTTTAGGTTATTCTTGCTATATGAAAATAACCACTGCCATTTTTAATTTTTATTTTCTTTATACCATCTTTTTTAATAATCATATTTTACATGTGCCCAGTTAAAATAAGAAAAAGGAGGCCAGGAGCTGAGCTCAGGATAAGCTCAAGAATGGGATCAAGAGAAAGGCTGTATGTTGGGATAAAGTAAACTGTTTCAATGAGAAGGAAATATTAAATATTACATAACAGATCAAAGAAACACATCTTCCCTAAGGATGTAGAAGTTCACTCATTCAGATATTCATTCAAACATTAAATGATGCTTCACAGAATGTTCACTAATTATAATTCCTTCAATATTATATTCATTGGAATAATTGGGATTTCTAATTCATTCCTTCATTAACTCATTTAATGTCTCACAATGACCTATTCTGGATCCTGCTCTAAACACTGGACATAGAGGTGACTCTCAAAGACAAGGTACCTACTCCCTGGCATTTCCATCACCTTGTGAGCAGCTGGGAAACAAACATCTAAACTAGGACAGACATCTAAAACTAGAGAGAAGGAGGGAAGAATAGAAAGGAAAATATGCAATGACCATAGTGCTACACAGAGATTTAAAACAGAGAAGGTGAAAAGGAGAGATTAGTAGCTATTTTAGACAGATCATCAAGGAAGTTCTCCCTAAAGTCAAATTAACAATAGGGAGCCAGATATGATCATGGGATGAATGCATTCTAGGCAGAAAGACTATCTACTATAAGACTATAATTCCTAAAATGAAAATTAAAAACATAATTTAACAACAAGACACACCCAGAGAGAAACAAATAAAAGTTGCTTGATCTTCTGATTACTACAAATTCAGATTTCAGTTTGAAGACCAGAATAATACTCTTACCACTAAGTGACATGAAAACTTAAACTGAAATTAATAAATAAATGAAATAAATAAATAAGAAACAGCAGTCTTAAGATCAAAAAAAGTATAAAGAATCTTATTGTTTGTTTGGTTAAAGTAATCTAGTTTAGCCAAAATATGTTGTCTTGAAAAGGAAATCATACCTTAAACTTTTAACTGTTCATTTTCCTATCATTTTGTCAATCTTCACATTTTTTGGAAAAAAAGAAAAAAGCTGTAACTTCCCCTCGGGCTGACTACCAGCAGGATACAGAAATCCTACTTCTGAAATGAAAAGAATTACAAGTTTTAGCTAAGTATGCAGAGTGCTGGGCTTTCTTTATGGATGAAGACATCTGGTGAACTTATAGTATCTCATCAATCATCACGACCTCTACTGGGTTATAAAAATCATGATATTTTAAGTTTCCAACTCCATAAACAGACAATCAGAGACACTGAGTGGCCAAATAAAATGGTTAACTTCAATCACTGATTAAGGCACTGGCAATACTTACCAAAACCAAGGGGGAAAATAATATTGCCCCACAAGGAAAATCTATGTCCTGAATCATGTTACCAAACAAAAGTAAACAAAACTTAACCATAACACTTGAATTGGAAAATAACAAAACCTGCATAAGGGCAGCATAAAAATATTACATAAATATACTCAGTAACAGAAATGAATTTTAAAAACTTCATGTTAAAGAAGCCAGAGCCCCAGTGTAATCTGATTTATCAGAAGTTCAATAATAGTCCATCCTTATTTATGACAATAGAAATCAGCAGAATAATTACCTCTTGTACGGTGCTGGGGTAGTGTTCATAAGAAAAAGTCACATGAAAGTTTCTTGGGTAATGAAAAGTTCCATAAATTGGCCTGGTGATATGGCTGTATGCAAAGGTAAAGTTTCATTAGATTCAAGATACATACGTGCTGCATTGATAAATAATATCAACAACTTAAGAAAATAATAATTAAATAGCAATTAATAAATTAGAAAACAAAAAAGCAGAATTGATTGATAAATATAAAAAGCTAGTCTCTTAGGACGGTAGGTAAATACACTAGGCAAAACCACTACACTACCAAAGATTTTGAAAGGGAAGAAAATTCAAAAACATAAATTTAGAATATGAAAAGGGAAAAATAATAAAATATAAGCTAAAATAATTTTAAGAGAATAGTTTGTACATTTTTTTCTAAAAATGTTAAAATCCTCAAAAAGCAGAAAACTTAAAACCAAAACATGGAAAAATTTCCAAAGTTTTCTATTTCTCACAAAAACACTGAATTCAGGCAAGTCTATGAGTGAACTATTTCAAACTTTAAGGTTGGGATAATTATTGTGTTATTTATACTGGTTTTGAGTAAAAATGACAGTTTGGAGCCAATCACAGATACGTCTTCCCCCAAAATGAAGAAAAAAAAGTAGTGAAAACTAATAAACATGCCCACAGAAATACACACAAGCAAGTCAAATAAACTAGAGTCCAAATCTCTGCCATAAATGCCTAAAAGAAAAGAGTCAAAGACTCTGTTATGATGTAACATGTCATAGTGCGGCTTTGACCCATATCACAACAAAGGAAAGGTACGTTAAAATATACTGAAAATTCTCACTAATAGCCCCAATTCACAGGGAAGCAAACTGAGTGACATGATGTTCCCTGGAAAGGCAAGGATAAACCAATTCTGAAGACCACAGAAACCCTTGTCACTTTTCTATAAGTTGCCAGTGAGATAGGAAAAATGGCTGCTGTTGTCTCTATAGAACAAGGAGGCTTATCAGTTCTACTGAGACCTAATTATTCCCAAAGGGTAACTGAAAACAAATGAGATTAATGACATAAGATCTTCTGAGGAAACAGTAATCCAGGGGACAGAAGAAACACTGAAATGCCCCTCATCAGGATCTCATCATCCACCCAAACCCCAACAAAGGTGAGAAAACCACCCATTACCAAGGGTACCTAAGATTGCCAGATTAAACAAGTAAAATTACAGTACACCCAGTTTCTCTTGGATATACTTCTACTAAAAAAGTGTTCAGTGTTTATCTGAAATTCAAATTTAACTGGGAGTCACAGATCATGTTTGTCTACTCCAACAGAACCAGAATCAGAGAGATGCCCTATTGCTTCCTTTTTGTCACCATATAGAATGGGAACAGCTCTTGAGAAAAGATGAGTGAGTGAAGATGAAGTGAAACCAAGAGTTCTTCCCCTCCAACAGAAACTCCATGTTATCATTAAAAAATAATAAAATGAAATGAAACAAAATAAACAAGCTGGTCTTATATGTTTCCATGGAAAATGATATTGACAATACCTGCAAAGTTCTGAGAGAATGTGAAATATCAAGAACCTGGCCAACCAAGAGGTTGATTAATGATAATGAAGTGTAGCTAGAACTCACAAGACTGTCTTGAAAATTCCACTGAACAATGGAAACAAGGAAACTGAGATGAATAAAGAAGGCTTACTAAAAGGATCAGTGATGAATACAGAAAATAGTAAATTATGGTAATAAAGCTAAGACAAACTTAGATATGAGTAAAGTGCAGAAAGTAAACAAAATAAACATGAAGACTTAAAATAACACAACATTAATAAAAAATAATAGGTGAAGATAGGAACTGTTAAATTCCTATCAATCATCATTACCTAAATGTTAAGTAAAAATAAAAAGTAAAATAAATATAATAAAACAAATCTTCCCTTTTTATTGAATTATTTTCCTGAAACCATAGAGGCATTTTTTTAAAAATTAGTATTTTGAGGGGTGCCTGGGTGGCTCAGTTGGTTGAGCAACTGCCTTCGGCTCAGGTCATGATCCCGGAGACCCGGGATCTAGTCCCACATCAGGCTCCCTGCTCGGCGGGAAGCCTGCTTCTCACTCTCTCACTCCCCCTGCTTGTGTTCCCTCTCTGGCTGGTTTCTCTCTGTCAAATAAATTTAAAAATCTTTAAAAAAAAAAATTAGTATTTTGTGATACAAAGTTTATCTAAATTTCTGAACTGTCTCCAGTTTCAGTTATTTCAACTATTTGTTTTGTTAATATCAAGTAAAACTAATTTTGTTAATTTTTATTAAAAATAAGTATTAATAAAATTTAATAAATCTACAATTTAATATGACTTCATGTTGCAAAATTTATTCCATCTAACATTCTATGTATTCAAAAAACAGGTATCATTAACTGAGCACCTACCAAGTTCCAGCTACTCTGTTCTTTATATCCATAAACATAATATATATATGCATCAAGAGATATATGGTATTATGTCTTGTATTAATGATAGTTATTTTCAAATGATAGAATTTGGAGTGAGTTCCCATTTTGTTTTCTTTTTCCTTTCAAACTTGAATTATTTATAAGAAATGGAAATCATTTTTAAAAAAGCAATCAATTATCACAGAACATGGAGAAGGAGGAAATAACATTTAATTTTTTAAAACCAGCATAGCACTACTGGGCATTTACCCCAAAGATACGGATGTAGTGAAAAGAAGGGCCATATGTACCCCAATGTTCATCGCAGCAATGGCCACAATCGCCAAATTGTGGAAAGAGCCAAGCTGCCCATCAACAGACAAATGGATAAAGATGTGGTACATATATACAATGGAATACTATGCCTCCATCAGAAAGGATGAATATCCACCTTTTGTAGCAACATGGACTGGACTGGAAGAGATTATGCTGAATGAAATAAGCCAAGTAGAGAAAGTCAAGTATCACATGGTTTCACTTACCTGCGGTGCATAAGGGGTAATATAGAGGACAGTAGGAGAAGGAAAGGAAATGGGAAGTAGGGTAATCCAGGGAGAGAAACGAAACGCAAGAGACTTTGGACACAGAAACAAACTGAGGGACTTGGAGGGAGGGGGGTGGGGGGATGGAAGAGCCTGGTGGTGGGTACTGAGGGCACCTATTGCATGGAGCACTGGGTGTGGGGAATGGGGAATGAATTTTGGAACATTGGGAAAAAAATTAAGTAACAATAAAAAATAAATTAAAAAAATAAAAAAATAAAAATTAGCATAACACATATAAAACTTAACCAAAAAAATGCACCAAAATGTCATACATAGAAACTTAATTTATGAATATTTAAACAAAAATCCCAACTAAAATATAAACAAATAGAGTAAGTACAACATAGGAGTAATATGTCACAACCAAACAGTTCATTACAAGAATAACAAATAGTCAATTATGTATTAGTACATCGGTCAGAGTAAGTTTAAAAAGGATCAAATCATAAAATTTCTTGTGAGATACTAAAAAACATTTTATAAAATGCATAATTTATTCCAAATATTAATAAATAATAACCCAATAAGAGATATATAACTTTTCTTTTTTTT
>PITA01024837.1:0-25529 GCA_004023965.1 Spilogale gracilis | reverse complement strand
GTGTGGTGTAAGCGAATGGTCTAGTTTCATTCTTCTATATGTAGCTGTCCGGTTTTCCCAGCACCATTTATTGAAGAGACTGTCCTTTTCCCACTGGATATTTTTTCCTGCTTTGTCAAAGATGATTTGACCATAGATTTGTGGGTCCATATGTGGGCTCTCCACCCTGTTCCATTGGTCTGTTTCTCTGTTTTTATGCAGAGGTAATATGTTCTAATGAGGTGTCTGATTTGGCAATTGCTTGGTGCTTTGCAGCTAATAAAGAATAGATTATGGTCTCAGTGCTTTGGAGTCATCTTGTGCTATAGTAAGTTCTTTCACTTGAGCTTGTTTAACTATAATTCAATTCTTCCCATGTTTTACTTGGAATTAATACCCCAACCTTGAGCCCAGGCTTCCCCCCCCCCAAAAAGCTAAGTTATTTCAGAATATACAGCATTTGGGGTCTTTATTCCACATTTTCTTCTGCTGCTTCTCAGTGCTTCCCACTATGCACAAGCATGACTTTTAAACACATTTTTAATAATGCTCTGTTTCAAAAAGCAATGTATGATCATTTGAAAAATATGTGGAAACACGTGCAGAAGTAAAAACCACTTATTGCCTGCCTAATAGCTGCCCTACCCCACCAAATAACCACTCTTAACATTTTTTAAAATTAGGGCTTTATTTTCTTAGAGTGGTTTTGAGTTTGTAGCAAAATTGGATGGAAGGTAACAGAGATTTCCCATATAGCCCCTGTCCGCACCTATTAGACTTCCCCACTATGAGCATCCCCTCCAAAGTGGGACATTTGTTACAATCAATTAAACTGCATAGACACAGTATCGCCCAGATCCAAAGTTTACATTAGCGTTCACTCTTGATCTTGTACATTCTCTGAGTTGGACATGTGTGTAATAATATGTATCCACCATTACTGTATCATAAAGAGTATTTCACTTCCCTACAAGTCCTCTATGTTCAACCTATTCATTCCTCCCCCCAAACCCTGGCAATCCCTGATCTTTTTACTGTCTCCATAGGTTTATTTTTATTTTTATTTTTTATTTTTTTTAAAGATTTTATTTATTTAACAGAGAGAAACACAGCCAGAGAGGGAACACAAGCAGGGGGAGTGAGAGAGGGAGAAGCAGGCTTCCTGACGAGCAGGGAGCCCGATGTGGGGCTCGATCCTGGGTCTCCGGGATCATGACCTGAGCCGAAGGCAGTCGTTCAACCAACTGAGCCACCCAGGCGCCCCTACTGTGTCCATAGTTTTGCCTTTTCCAGAATGTCATAGAGTTGGAGTGACAGTCTTAACATTTTAACATTTCTCTTGTTGGTCTCTTGAGTGTGTGTGTGTGTGTGTGTGTGTGTGTGTGTGTGTGTGAATTTGTTATATACATTTACAATATACTCACAGAGTGTTTTCAGAATTCATCCTATTTTTCTTAACTTGGTATGAAAACATGAACATTCTACTATGCCACTAATCATCTTTCAAGATTACATTTGATGATTCTATAACTTTCCTCTATACCAGAATTTATCACCACTGTTGACATTTAAGATTTTTTTGTCTCTCCTCCTTACTATTGTTATGAATAATGCCACAGAAAAATTATTATATGCAAGCCTTTGTTTACCTTTTTGAGTGTTTCCTTACACTAATTTCTAAAACGTGTTATGTCAGGGTCAAAAGACACAAGCATACTGGGGCACCGGAGGTCACCCTTGGTTAAGCTGCTGACTCATGGTTTCAGCGCAGGTCACGATCCCAGTTCAATGAGATTGAACCCCACTCAGGCTCTGTACTCAGTGGGCAGTCTTTTTAAGATTCTCTGTCCCTCTCCTTGTGCCCCTCCTGCTCATATTCTGTCTCCCCTTTCTATCAAATAAATAAAATCTTTTTTAAAAAAAGATAGATTTGTTTATTTAGTTAACAGAGAGAGACAAGGAGCACAAGTAGGCAGAGCAGCAGCAGAGGACGAGGGAGAAGCACACTCCTCACTGAGCAGGGAGCCCCACGTGGGCCTTAATCTCAGGACTCTGCCATCATAACCTGGGCTGAAGGCAGACGCTTAACTGACTGAGCCACCCAGGTACCCCTAAATAAATAAATCCTGAAAAAAAAAAAGATGCAAGCATGCTATACCTCTGGACTAGATTTTCTACAATTTCTCCTTACATCAGTTGTGCTTGTGTACATCCCATAATGGCATTCTATTACAATGTTATTTCATTTCACCGTTGCCAATATGACTGGTGTTATCATTTGGTATTATTGCACACTGCTATCAACTTGTAGGCAAAAATTACCTCATTGTTTAAAGCTTTCCCTTTTATTTTATTTTTTTTTTTAAGATTTTATTTTTAAGTAATCTCTATACCCAACACGGAGCTTGAACTCAAAACCCCGAGATCAGGAGTTGCATGCTATCCTGATTGAGCCAGTCAGGTGCCCTTTAAGCTCCCTCTTTTACACTCTCTGTTTAGTAGCACAAGTCACAAACATACATGAAGCCCCGACAGTGCACACCAGATATTTTAGGAAGTAGGTACTATTCATTTCTTTTCACAGATTGAGAAGCTAATGCTCCTTGATGGGGTGGAGGGTGGGAGAGCTGTTACTGGAATCCAGCCCAGGCCATATGTCCCCAGGTCTGAGCATTAACTCCAGCTCTCTTCCACCTCTGGGTGTGAGCACCAAAGGGCCCTCTCAGCTCGGTGTGAATCAGGAAGGCAATCTGATTGAAGTAATTCACGCTAATATGTGAATGACCAAGAGGAGCATCTAACGGGCTTTTAATTAAGAAGCAAACGCTAGTCGCTCTAAATAAATTGCTTCCTCATGGAAAGAATGTTCAGAAATTCAATGCAAGTGGAAACACCGGGAATGATAAGGGACAATAGACATGGGCAGAGTAACCTCTCCCTCCAGTTCAGTGGTTGTTCACTGCTGCTCCACAGACAGGAATCAGCCCAAAGCCGTATTTTATTTTACTTCACATACACCGTGCTTAAAATACTGAGTTCATCGCCATCACACAAAAGCCTAGTTCCACCTTGTCTTTCTTTACAAATGGAAGATCTGGAAGCATTCACTACTGTTCACTTCAATCATTTACAATGTCCGATTGATCCCGATGGGTGCTCAAGTGTGCGTTTACTGGGAACCTACTAGCTCTCTCCCACCTTCCTTGTCAACTTCCCTATTTTCTCTTTCTGAACCAACTTTCTAAAACCTTTTTTTCTATACCATTATTATTATTTTTTTAACCGGAGATGCTACTACAACTGAGAACCCCCTGCCTACCCTGTTCGGTGGAAGAAGCTGAAGGGTCACAGTGGGGCTGTGCTCCAAGCCATTTGGGAGACACAGCTGTTTGGAAGTCGGGGCCCGTGTCTTTATTAGACTGCTTCAGTCACATGGTAATGTAAGCTCCTCTTATTTTGCTGCATTGCATCATAGCTCTCTAAAGGAGACCTGAAATAGAGCATATCGCATTGTGCACATTTTTGAAGGATCATGAGTGGAGGCTAAATATAAGATCCAAGTCCATATTCTGAGTGCTTTTCCCCTAAATGGAGATGGGATGCACTTGGACGTTCTGTCCCATGCTTGCCTTTCTGATCTACATGTGGTTCTTAATGTTTGATTTGCATCCTTTTTGTACGTGAGAACATTCGCAGGCGCCTTAGCTTCAAAGGGATGGGGCCTTGCAGTTGGAATCGGTGGGGGCTTCAGTGGATGGGAGGGGCCAATGGTAAACACTGCCCCCCTCCCACACCAGACACACAGGGTGCCTTTCTTTCCCATTTGAAAAATTCTTTAAAGCAGGCTAGGGACACCTCCGCCATGGACATACCGCTGTTAGACCCTTCCTCATTTTCTTAATAGTTCTTGTTTTATTATTTACTAAATAGCTAATGATTTGCTTTTATTCAAATATGTTTGTTACTACAGTGAATGTTATATGCTGAAGCAGAAATACACAAGTAACTTAGAATTAAAAATAAATACATGGCTAGTGGCTAAGACCATACAGTGCGCCACCTGTAGCTCCAATGCCAGATGCTGGGAAACACTTACTTAAAAGAAAGTATTTCATAAGACTGAGGCCGTGGGGAGAGCAGCAACATTTCCAGAGAGTCAGAGTAGTTGTCCACAGGTGACCATCTCCCCAGATCTTGTTGGAAATGTCTAAGAAATTCAGGAAACATCTCAGAACTACTCTTGGAGTCTCTTCTCCTTGCATGTTAGCCTCCTTGACACCCTCAGGGTACCATTCCCCCACCACCAGCATAGAAAGACCCCTTCCCTTGCTGCTTTGGCCTCCTTCAAGTCTTCATACTCTTTTGTTAACAGAGAAGACTGCTCTTCAGAGTGGGGGCTGTAGTCCCAGCCTATGTAGTCCCCCATATCTGGGGTTTGTAAGCTCCCTGGGTGCTCCTTCAGACCTCTCATGAGCATTCTCATGCTTTCTGTTCTTCCCACAAGAGGCATAACTCTTGTTGACCCTCCTGCCCGCCCTCCCTTTGACTCATGCTTGTCCACACCAGGGACCCCAGGCTGGTGGCATGCTTGCCAATGGGAACCCCACTTTGTGCCATGCTTTTGCATTACTGGTTCCACAACCCAGACCAGACCTCAGGTGGGACTGATGCACTGGATGATGGCTCTGTGGTTTCTGACCTGTAAGCATTTATTCTAATACATTGTAAACAAGAACAGGTCCATTTGGGGTTCCTTCCAGTGCCAAATGGCTGACTCGGCTGATGTGCCCATCCCAGCTCTGCTGCAATGACGCTTAGTGACCTGGAGCATGTTGTTTGACCTCCTCCCTGGGTTTCCTCAATGGACAAGTTGAAAAGGAGACCCTACTTTTCAGAGTTTTTAGGAGGATGAATGAGGAACTGCTTCTCTAACTTGTGAAGCTTGGTTCTGATGAAAGGTGGGCATGATTTTGAAACACAGGATGTTCACTGGTCTTATCTAAATCCCCTATCACTGAGGACACAATTCAGAAGGCTTTTGCCACATCCATTTCATTGGGTTGTTCGTAAGGCTGTTTATCTTCCCAATGCTGCATTTGTGTGCGCGCACTCTCTGCTACTGCATAATTTCATTATCTGCCGTACATAAATGTATTATGTAATTCCCTCAATATGTCATTGATTGTTTCTGTTTTTCTGTGGTATTTCATAAGTCCATAATACTTTTTATTAAATCCCCAAGGAATGTTACTGAACAGTGGTTGAAGGATAGTCCTGTCCGCTAACTAAAACTCAGCACTTAAATATTTGAAATGACACAAAGCAGTAGAAAAAACCCAAGTGTGGAATTTCCAACTGGCTTTATGAAATCCAGGAAACCAATTGAGGTATTTGTTTATAGCACCTTTGTCTATCCAAGAGATTTATGCTGCCATTTAGGTAGTAATAACAGCATTAATACATAATATGAAATTAGCTAATGCTTATTGAGTGCTTACTATGTTCCAGGTGTTATTATACATTCTGCTTATATTAAGTCATTTAATCTACACAATAACCTCATAAAAAGGTCTGTTTTTTATCCCCATTTTATGGTTGAGGAAACTGGAATTCACAAGTTTAACTGCCTTGCCCAAGGACACACAATAAGGAAGTAATGCAACTGAAAAGCAAATATGTGCGTGCACAAACACACACAAAAACTGCTCTGTAAGCTTAGGAAACTCGTCCATACACTGAATGCCTGAGAGTTTGGGACCTTTCTGTTGTGAACTTGTTTCTGCCACTGACAATAAGCTAGTCAATTCTCTCCATGGCCAGGTTTCCTTATGGGCCAGGTTTGGAATGTTGGATGAGATGATTTATTTTTAATCTATTTCATGAAGCTGAAGCACCTGAATGGGTGGTCCAGAAGGAGTGGTGGAGGTAGGGAAAGTAATATTAAACACGCAGGACTCTGGAGCCTGCTTCTTCATTACTCAGTGCACGTATGCTTATGTCTGGGATGGATGGATGGATGGATGGACGGACGGATGGGTGGATAGGTGGGTAGGTGGGTAGATGGATAGAAAAAAGGAAATAGACACACAATAGAATTCACACATTAATAGATCATTCCAAAATAACATTGTACCATGATTATTTGCCATATACACCATTAAATGTTCCTTGAAAACTTGATTTCAAATGGCTACATATAATCAAATATATGACTAGATCACCCTTTACTTAACCTTTCCCTGATTTTAGACATGTATTTGCTTACTATTCCTCATCATTCCTTCATTTATCAAATATTATTGGGAGCCACTATTTGTTAAGCATCAACATAACTAAATATAGTACAAGTGTTCTTACACTTAAGTTTTTGACATGCATATATTTGATTCCATAATTACATGGAGATTATTATTTTTGTTTTTGTTTTTAATTGGTTGCTTTCTGTAGTGAACAAAAACCTATTCTGGAAAGCCTGCTGGATTTGTATGAAATGCTCAGATGAAATCTGTACAGATGTTGAGCGTAGCACACAGAGGGAACGTGAATGGAATCCTGGACTCACTGTCTCCCAAGATCATTGTTATAAAATTAATAGACATTGTCTTGATTGTCTATGCCCCAGCATCCAAACCTACTTTGTGATCTGCAGCTTCAAAGGGATTATCTTGAATCTTATAGCTTTCCATGTTACCTAGTTTTGAGCTGGGTGAGGCCCCAGAGAATATCTAGTCCAACTTTCCAGGAGCCAAGAATATAAGCAGCAGCCCCAAGGACTGATAAGGATTCACCTTGGTGACTCCCCTTCTGAGTAATCTGGGGCGGAGGGATCATAATTGTGCCATGATATAAACTGAATATAGCTGAGATTATTAGCTCCTTCAGTTTCATGCATAAAAGCATGATACAGACCCTCTATGTTTGAAAGGACCATAAAGAGAAACCAAAACACAATTCCTTGTCCATAAGTGGAAACCAGACAACTCAGCTTTGTAGATTCAAAGGGACCGTGCAAGGTGGCAATTCTGAAATACTCCTTGGAGGCATAGTGCCAAGTCTGGAGTGAAGCTTCAGAGTGATGCGGTGTCCAGAGATGAGCTATTTCTGGCTGCGGTCTTTGTGTGATGGAATGGTGACCCTTCTCCCCATGCCCCCTAATGTTCCTCTCCTCCATGATGACTCTGTATTTGAGTGATGGTCAGGCTGTTTGGAGACAGATGGCTTGGTTTTCCCTCGCATGAATTTGTTTGTGTCTTAGAACTGAAGATGTCTGGAAAAGAGAAGACTAGACCCCAAAGAGCTTTGGCATCCCGTGAGGACTAAAGAAACTGTGAGAACATACTATTAGCATCTCTTCCCTCCTCCATACTCTTTTTTTTTTCTTCTTCTTCCCTGATGGTGAGCAAAAGGTGGGGAAATCTCCTACCCTGATGGTGAGCAAAGGGTAGGAAGCTGCTCTTCTTGGCTGATTTCTTTATTTTTTTTTTCCTGCTTCCTAAGGGATCACTTAATTCATTTTATGCCTGTAAAAAAGACCAGAATCTCCTGAATTCTTCCAAATACCTGGGCAGGTTACCTCTGCCAACCCCAGCTCATCATTATTCTGTACCGAGTTATGTAATGATTTGATCGTGTTGAGGAGTAATTCACCTTTGTTCCCACCTACGTTAAGACTGATTACAAATCCTCATAAAATACTCATTATGCTACCAAAAATGTTCTTAAGAATAGTCTGTTAGAGAGGAGGTAATACTGCTGCTCGGAAGTGTGGGCTTCTGTCTAATTATGTGTAAATTATCTGAGTGGAATCTCAAATGTTTAGTGATAAACAGTTTTATGCTTCCCAGCAAAGTATCTAGTTTGCGAGGCAATAGAATCAAAAGCAGCTTGTGTGCAGTGAATTGTAGATTGTATAACTCTGCATCCTTTTCAGGTTATTCTTATGGAAAGAAATGGGAATGTGTCTGCAGCCCTTTAAGAAAAGTGAGTGTTGTATTCTGCAGTAATTTTTTTCAGAAAAGAAAAAAAAAAGATAATTGATCTTTGACTATACTGCTGTTCTGCTCTCAGAAGAAACATTAAAAAGTTGGATTTCTTAAGAAATGCAATTAACCGACTTTTATTTAATGATTTTTTTCTCAAGTTATTCATCCTGGAGGAATGGTATCTGTTGGTTATTAACAACGATGAGGATGGATTATTAAGGGACAAAATATCATGATATTCAACGGCAATGCAAATATAGTTATTCAGAGAAAATCCCATGTGATTTGTTCGCAGATGCCCCCTCCTCTTGGAAACCTTTCCGGGAAGCATCCCTTACCTCCCACCCCATCTCTAGATGGGGTCGTTAAACCTCCTCTGAGCCACCTGAAGGTTGCTGTGCTATGGATGAAGGAAAACTGGATGACAGATAATTAGGATTATCGCAGTAGTCACTGTCGCTGGTGGTCATTGTAACCCACATGATCTGAATGGTCCCATAAATATGAGTGTTTAAACCAGGAAGGGTGTTAGTCCTTGGTCTTCACAGCAGGGTTTCTTAAATGCCCAAGAAGCTTAAGAAAGGTCTATCAGAGCAGAAACCCATCCAAAGACCATGCTCTTGAGACTGCTTTAGGCACAGCAGAGTCAAGATATTTAATTTGCCCCACACAAGGAAGCTGAGTCTGCCATAGAGGACTTGGGACATGGGGATACTAGTTAGGATGAGCTCACTGTGCTAGCTCAAAAATTGCCATGTCTCAAGAGTTTGAGAATACTTGGCAGCTGTTTTCCTCCTAGAAACATTCCCATTCCATAACAGCATAACCAGCCTGGGGCAAAAGGATATGAAATGTCAGGAGGAGAAAAGGGTAGAGGAAAACCAAGATTAAGATGAGAAGACTTCAATGACAAGAGGCGAGAATTCTTCACGGGTTCCTTATTAGTGGTCAGCAAAGATTAATGTCAGTGTAATGTGCCACGTAATTCAGTGCATGGGTAGCTGAGGGGATTGCTTAATGGATCATAGGGGGTCTTGGTTCTGCTTAGTTTCTGAAACCCTAAGGAAAGTTCCACTAAGTTGGAAGTGGTTGATGTGGCGATACTTGATATATTGATCTAACCAATTGTCCACTCGCAAACATGTGCCTATTCTCACACTTCTTGACTGAATTTTCAAGTACTCTCAGCTAGGGAGCAAGTGTTTCATCAAACCTATGTCAATGTCTCTGCATGGCTAAGCCTTAAATTTGCCCAAGACCAAAATATCTGCACAAAGACTCCTATATATATTTGACATTTACAAACCATGGGGTGTTGGACATTTTGAAGGCAAACCATTTAGATGACTGACTGAGTAGATCTCTTCCTATCCTGTAGCTCTGTTCTGTATTATTAGCATATTTTTGTAAGAAAGTTCATCCATACGTTTACAGTTCATTAAAAGTTTATCACGGATGTCTGTTGAGTATACCTGTTTTATGTCGAGGTCTGTTTTTCTACCTTCCTATCCTATGCTGTCTATATTCAGTTTGTTCTCAATTCTGCATTTCATATCACAAAGTCGAAAGGAATTTTATTTTGATTTCCTTTTTGGTGAAAACATATTACAAATGGCAAAACTCATGATATATTCACTTTGAACTTAAAATATCATTTGCTTAAAAAATGCAATGAAACCTGAAATGTACAGTAATATTCATTCTGAAGATTAAAACTGCCAATGAATTATGCAGCTGGGCCAGGGCTGTCTTGTTCTCAGACTAAGTTGATCTCATCGAAAGAGAATTATTCTGGCCGGGGTTAAAAAGTAGAGACAGTTAAAGTTTGATTGTGTTTTGTGTCTCTTCTTTAAAAAAATATTTGGTTCGGTTCTCTTAGGAGTTGCATTTTAAAATGTAAATACTAATGGGGGACTGATGAGAAGTCTTGTTTTGTCTGATTATAAATGTGACAGTGGTTTCTGAAGTTTTCCTTCTCTCTCTTTAAATCAACAACAACAACAACAACAACAAAAACATGGATGTTTGGCCATAGGGGACTCTGTACCGAATCCTAACTTCTCTGACTTACAGAGTAAGCCTCAGTGTAGTAGAAGTTAATGTTGCATTCTCTCTGTCCGTAACATGTCACTTGGGCGAAGTGCTACAGTATCTCTTTGGTAAAGCTGAAATGCAGATTTCTCAAAAATGTGTTGTTTTCAGTTAATGATATTTTCTGCTTTTCACCAGGTGGTCTCTTTGGGGGTTTGTGCTTGAATTCATTTCCCTGTGCGTGCACCGGGCTTTCTATTATTCGTCTATCCAGCAAGCATTTACTGGGTTCTTGTTACACTCCAGCGTGAGCCAAGTATTCAGGTAGTGCTGGCCAGGAAACCTGGTCCTGTACCGTGGCATTTGTCATCTTCAGGGTAAATGGGGGCTCAAGAAACAGAGGAGGGTGTGATGAGTGCATGCTGGGCTAAGGACAATATTAGAGAATTTTTAAAAAATGAAGTGTTATGGGGAAGAGAAAGAAGGATGGTCTGGCATGGAGGTGGGATGAGAGAGTCAGGCTGACTTTAATCAAACCCATTTGCTTAGCTAGCAGGCCAGGCATGATGTAAGATGCCAGCTCATCCTAATATTGCCTGGCATGAACCATTTCTCCCCCAGAGATGGCTCAGTTCATCTTTCTCGAAAGTGAAACCTCACAAGGAAAGGCAACTTCCGGAAATGGCCAAGCCTTCTATCTCTGTTTCAAAACTAGCCCCCAGTGACTCACAAAAGCTGAAAGGGAAATTGATCATCAGCTCATTATGACCCCCACAGGGTAAGAGCTTTGAGAAACCCATGGGCCTGGTAAGAACAGATCCATGGCAGCAAACAGGGCCATCTCAGCAGATGTTGGGGTGTTTGCCGGCCCTCGGGATGGCTTTGCATCAGCTGCTGTGAGGGTGTTTGGTTCCCTCCCTGGCTAGACTGCATTCAGAGCAGGATACATCTGCTTTGGAACGTAGCTGACTTTGGAACCCCGGTCCTGAGTTTGATTTCTCGGACCACAGAGCATGAGGTTTGGGTCCTCTGAGAAGATGAAGAAATACACAGTGCGTCTCTTGACTTTAGTTAGCTGTTCTGTGCCATGCAGCCTTGCCTTCTTTGTAAGATGACCAATCCCGGCTTTCCAAGAACTTAGGTTACATCCCCAAATGGGCAAAATAAGGGGCTGCTTAGATTCAGGGGTTCAGCCTTCCAGAACAGAGTTCTCCTGCTCCATCTGTGATGATCCTGAGAATAAGAGGACTGGGTCAACCCTCTCCCACCCTCCACAGAAGCTGTATCCTCATTCAGTTCTCCTTAATCGCATCGTCTGAAAATAAGATGTGCTTCTCACCACACAGAAGTGAGAAGGGGTCGTCTCAGGCTTTAATCTCTATCTGCTCATCCCAAAGAGTCATTTTACCAAAGTCAAGTTTCTCAAGATGATTTACATTTAGTAAAACTTGCTTTCATAGCACATAGTTCTTCAAGTGTCAAGAAATGCTTACAGTGATGTAACAACCACCATCATCAGAATGTCAAACACGCTTATCATTCTAAAACTTTCCCTAAGGTCTCTTTGTAGAGCCCAGCCTCAGCCCTGGCAATCACCAATATCTTTTCTGTCCCATAGTTTTGCCTTTTCCAGAATGTCCTATAAACGGAATCATAAGTAAGTAGGCTTTGAGTTTGACTTCTTTGTCTCGGTGTAATGAATTTGAGATTCATCCATGCGATTATATCTATCAATAGTCCATTCTTCCATTTTATTGCTGAGTAGCATTCTATCATAGATGCACCATAGTTTGTTATTCAACAGCTGAAGGATTTTGTTTCCAGTTTTTGCTGATTTTGAAAAAGTTGCTATAAACACTCATATACAGGTGCTTCTGTGAATATACATTTTTAGTTCTCTTGGGTAAATAACCCAGGAGTAGAGTTGCTGGGTAGAACACCAAGTGAGTATTTTGTGATTTTTGTAGGGGAGATAGTGGGCATAGTTGTAGCTTTGATGTTGCATCCTAAGGGTGACATTTCTTCACTTTGTTTCCCGATATAGATGGTCTGAACCTCACTTTTCTGTAAGAGAAGACATGGTAGAATAATGACTCCTGCACAGATTAACACACTCACTGTCCTTTGGTCCCTCATCCTGGGTTACTGCCTGCTTTGCACTAGACTTTTCCTTTCCGTGGTGCTTCTGTTTCTATTCCTTTAGATGCATGTCCTTTTCCACATTTCTGCTGTACTGTTTCCTTTTCTGGAACACTTTGCCACCCACCTTTCTCCTCACCAACTCCTCATCCTTAAGTTGCCCAATGAAATGCCACGTCTTCACAAAAGTCTTCCCTCATCTTAATCTAAATCTAGCCCCCTGCTATATTTAGTTTCCTTTTTAACATTTTTGAAACCCTGTTCTTTTCTTTTATAGCATTTACCACCACAGGCCTTATAGAATTAACTGTGTGATTTGTTTTTTCATGGAAATTTTTATTGAGATCATTGTAAAGTCACACACAGTTGTAGGAAACAATATTGAGAGATTCCTTATACCTTTTCTGTTGCTTTCCTCAGTGGTAACTTTTGGCAAAATTGTAGAAGAATATCACAACCAGAGTATTGACTTCGATATAATCCCCTGATCTTATTCAGATTTGCCCAGTTATACCTGCATTAGTGTGGTGTGTGTGTGTGTGTGTGTGTGTGTGTGTGTGTGTGTTTTGGGAAAGGGAGCTGTATTTAGTTCCATGCATTTCTATCTCATCTGTAGATTTGTATGTCTTCTACCACAGTCGAGATCCAGGATAGTCCCATCTCCAAAAGATTCTTCCCCAGTCCTTTTATAACCATGCCCACCTCCTCCAATTTCTAACACCTGGCAAGCACTAATCTTAAAATTGAGACACTCAAAATTGGAATCATATTGTTCATAACCATTCAGGTTGACTTTTTTACTGAGCATTATTCCCTGGAGATTCATCTAAGTTATTGTGTATCAATACTTCCTTTTAATTGCTGAGTAATATTCCACAGTATGGATGTACCACAGTTTATTTAACATTTACCTCTTTTGAAGGATATCTGGACTGATGCCTATTTTTAGCTACTATAAATAAAACTGCACACACAGTCATTGGTGTGAACCTGACTTTCCATTTCTTTGGAATCACTGTCTAAGAGTAAAATTGTCGGGATGTTAGTTTTATAAGAAACTGATTGGTTTTTGAAATCTGTCTCTTCCACTTCTATCAGTATAAACAACCTGGGTTTTTTTTTACTGTTTTCTTATTTGTGTGTCTAATCACCATATACCAGGAGCATTGTGTGGCCCTTAAAACATAATTCGCCTCTCTGTAAATATTTGTATATGAATTAAACAAGGAATGAATGAGTGAACGCATGAATACAGATTTTGGCATGGGGATTAAGTAAAATGCATGTAAATCAGTTTTAGAAGGCTCAGCTTGGAACAACCTCTGCTATTAGATAAATGTTTATTACCATCACCATTATGAGATAGGATTTTGGCTAAAGGTAACATGACCCAACTTTGATGCATTTCTACCTTGATCGTCACACAATTTTCAGGTGGCTTTATGGGATTTCAGGAGGCTGAGTTCTGGCTTCACTTCATTCCCTTGAAGAAAAGCCCATCTCGTGACAATGCTCAAAAATGGGATGGCAGGATGAGAATTCGGACATTATACATCAAACAAGATCCTATTTCCATCGGTTCAGGGTGAAGCTATATGGCTACTTTCTCTGTTGAAAATGAGCACAGTCCATAAAGGGTAGTAGCCTTTGGAGTGTGAAGATGTGTGGCACTGAACAGGTTAACCTTGTCCCTGGATTCTCATGGTGCACATGTGAAATAAATATTGGTGAAGCTGATGGAGATAGCACAGTACTTAATAGAGAGAGAAAATTAGTAATTCTCATTTGCCTGAGGAAAGTGCAGGTCTTCATAATGTCTTGATCTATGTACAGAGAGCTAGTAAAGACAAGCAGTCCTCATAATAAAAATAGAAATGAGGTTTTCCCGACAAAAATGCCACTGGAATGATGAGCTGTCACATAGGACCTGGAGAGACGAGAAAGAAACTTCTTTGGTGACTATAATTAGGCTAACACGGAGGGTGACAAGGCTCAGGAGAATGCGGGGATGCTCTCTGCTTCTTTCTAGAATCACCATCACATTAGCTCTAAAGGGCTAGGATGGTAAGGAGATCAAAGCTCATTCCCAGCAAACCATGCCCCCATTCTCACCACAGTGAGGCTCTGACCTGGCCAGTGATGTGGAGGAGGTATTTTCACTCTGAACCTTGGGACACATAAAATTAAAAAGAGGAGGAGAAACCTTCTTCCTTATCATGGAAGTACCCCATGTGCATTATAGAAAACTGGTTAATGCAATTAGCAATAAAAAATAATAAAAGTCACCAGTAGTCTCAACAGCACTATTAACATTTGGGTATTTCCTTGAAGCTTTAGAAGTATCTATGTAGACATACAGTTTCAGATTAGAAGGTGACAAACTTAGAAGTGGGAAGTATAAATTATAAATACAGATTGACTGAACATACATGGGGTCATACCATATAAATGTGGCCTTATATCTTACTCCATGCTTCCCCCCATCATTTTATATGCATTTTTCTGCTTTGTAAGCTATTCTTCCCTAGTTGTATTTTCAAAAATCAGTTGATGTAGTCCCTATGAAGTGAGCAATAAAATAGTTGTTGATATGATTGTCTGTTTGACCAAAATTCAAAATAAAGTCTCAGCATTTTTGCTGCCCGAGATTCATTTTATACATACCCTGTGGGAGGAAGGGGGAAAGATAGTCACCTCGACCTCCTTCAGGCATTGGGTCAAGGCCTGAGCTTTTTCTACCCTGGCCCAGGTTTCCATGGCAACAGGAGAACCCTGATGGTTTAAGATGCCCTCAGGAGTCTGGGAAAGGCGGCATCAACCGGAACCACAGTTTGCAGTTTTGTAATCCAGTTTAATTTTTGGAGAAAGAACCAACTCTCAGAAAACTCTTATATTGGTTATTTAACTTTCAAACATTCTGCTTTAAAACTCACTTTTAGAAGTGCATTATGCAATAAAGTAGAAGGTGTCAGAGGCAAGGAAATCACACTGATTTGAGGTAGGGCTTGAGTGTATGGATTTAAATGTCATTTCTCCTTTCCTACCCTCAGTTTTCTCATCTGTAAAATGGAAGGGGTCAGATTACCTTCTTATTGGGTTTCTGAGTGGATGAATTTGATAGTGAATGTAAAATATTTAACATAGGACCTAGCACACAGTAAATGCTCAATGACTCTTAGCTTTGCTATTATTTTTTGTGATGTTTCTTGGAATTATGTGGATCCTGATAGAAAAATGGCTCTAAGGGAGAAAAAAATATTGGAATGGCTTGGCTGGTGAGGGGCGGGGGGTTGGCGAGAGGGAGGTTAGAAGCCTGCTGAGAATCTAAGCTATATTAGAGGAAGTATCAGCACCCTGGAGTTTGGTGTTTTCACTAAAGAGGTCATAAAATATTAACATCCCCCAGAGTTACCCAGAAGAATAGTGGTGTCAGCTCCTGCTTGCTATATGAGAGAGGCTCCTCAGAGATGTCTCTGGCCCAGTTATAAGGAGGGAAAGCGGGGAGAGGCAAGATGGCAGCAGTGCTTCCAATTGTTTCCTTAACTGGAAACACTAGAGTTAAGAGAGAATGGCAGAATACTGAACTTTCAGTGGGCCATCCTACAAGAGAAAAAAAGAATGACTCTGTTTCTTTCTAGCTAGAGAGAATGGAGCTGTCTTTCCCACAGAGGCAGTTTGTATTGCCTTACCCTTGTGATCCCAACCAACAACCATGCTGCTATCACTAACACCAACACAAATCCATCATCACCACCACCACCACCACCACCATCATCATCACCAATCATCATCACCACCACCATCACTTCTGCCACCAGTACCATCACCACCATCGTCATCTCCAACACAATCACCATCATCACAATCGCCACCACTTCCATCATCATCATCACCATCACCACCACAACCACCACCACCATCATCATCATCAATCATCATCATCATCATCATCATCATCATCATCACCATCACTTCTGCCACCAGTACCATCATCACCATCATCATCTTCAACACAATCACTGTCATCATCATCACAATCACCACCACTTCTATCATATCACCATCACCACCACAACCACCACCACCATCATCATCGTCAATCATCATCATCATCATCATCATCACCATCACTTCTGCCACCAGTACCATCACCACCATCGTCATCTTCAACACAATCACCGTCATCATCACCATAATCACCACCATGCAGCTATGCAGCTAACATGCACAGTGCATTTATTAGATGCCAGGGTTTTACTAAGATAGATAGATATATAATATATATATATTTAAATCTAGTGTTATTCAATTATGAAAAAATGCTTTTTTCCATTTATAAATGAGAACCCATGACCCAGGAGGTTTAAGTAACTTGTCAAAAATCAGCCAGCTTGTACAAAACAGATCCAAGATTGGAAACTGGGCAATCTGCCTCCCAGTCCTTATTATATCCACTTTACGATAAAAAAAAAAAAAGGCAGTATATGGCTAGATTAAATTCTGTGGCCCCAGAACATGCCCTTTTAATTCATTTTTTTTGTCTTGTGAGAAGGGAAATCTACGATCTAAGCCTCAGTGTCACAAGGCAACCAGTGGTTTTCAAACCTATAAGCACATTTATAACAGTAGTAACCCTTATACAAAGAAATTTACTTGAAACCCCATGTATAATGCATATAAAAGAGGCAGAGTAGAGATGAATTTTATAAATGCAAGTGTGAAACATTTAGTATATAGCCAATTAGTGAGAAAAATGAGGCTATTTTGATGAACACCAATATTTGGAATTGGGAGTACAGGTAACTGATAATTGTTTTGTTTTGTTTTTTAAGGTTTACTTATTTATTTGTCAGAGAGAGAGAAGGAGAGAGTATGAAAGAGGGGGTAGCAGCAGGCAGCAGGCAGAGGGAGAAGAAACAGGCTCCCTGCTGAGCAAGGAACCCCATTTGGGACTCAATCCAAGAACCCTGGGATCATGGCCTGAGCCAAAGGCAGATGCTTAACTAAGTGAGCCACCCAGGTGTCCCCTGATACTCTTTTCAATTAGTCTCATAATCCAAGTCACTTCAGTATTTTCATTTGTTGCATAAGATTGAGATTCACATGTTGATACAGAGTTGCGAAAGGAAATTTTCTAAACCAGATGACCTAAAACGATCAGGTTGATCTAAAATATGCATTTCATCTCCTGCTTTGTTGATTTATGTATCTCCTGGATCAGCACTGTGCTGGGCACAATACGTACATTTAAGATGTAGGTGGTGAGTGAGTCAGTGACTGAGCCAATGAGGATGAAGTGGATCTCAGGAGTGTGCAAGTAGAATAGATTTGTATTGCCATTTTTAAATGTTCTCATGTATTTGACCAATATTCAAAAAGTATCCACTGCACTAAGCCAGGTGGTGTTTTCAGGTGATGTGGATGCAACATTGCAGAGGAAAAATAAAGTTCTCATGGAGCATGTGCAAAGAATGGGATGGCAGGAATTAGTAAACAGACAAGGTACTCACTGTCAATATGGGCTGACCCATTTATATGCAGAAAGCTTATGTATCCACTGCTGAGTTCCAGTATCCTCATGGGTAACACAGTGCTATCAGTATGTACCCAGCACCGCCCCTGTGAAGAATAAAGGGAAATATTCCTAGGTACTCTCATCCTCATCTACATCACGGCACTGCAAAATGTACAAAGATGCATGTTTCACTCTGGGATTATTTAATTACGCACTGGGCATTCTTGGATTTGTTCACTCATATCATTAAAGCAGTCAAGCCAAAGAACATATATTTGTAGATGTATTAATATGCAGTGGGCATAAGCAATTACAAGACTAGGTGCGAGGTGAGCAGAATCTGGAAAAGGGGAGGTGAAGAAAGAAAGTACTGTTTATGTGGCAAGATAGGAAGTGCAGTATTAGGTAAAAGCATTTAATATCATGACCTCCACAATGGGAGGAGTCACTAACGTCTTTTGAACAGAAGATTGATGTGTTTGGTTTTGTCTATTTAAAGTTTCCCTATGGAGTCAATGTGGAATGTGAGTTGGGAAGAACTGAGACTAGGAGAAAAGGAACCAACTAGGGGAGCACTGTTGTTTGTTTGTTTGTTTGTTTGTTTTGTTGTTGTTCTAATCTAGGCTGAAGAGAATAATGTAATGCACTGGGACAGGAGCAATGGAAAATCAAGAAAGGCTTCATAGTTGGAGCTCAGGGAGTTAAAAATGATATGATTTTGGGGACTCAGTTGACTATTCAGAGCAACAGAGGGCAGTGTGAAGGGCAAATGTTGATGTTTCAAGGTTAACCAAATGGAAGGGAGGTGCTTCCATGAACATGCGGGCAAGTCCACAGAGGAAGAGAAGCATGTGCACATGTTTTGTCTAGGAGGGATGTTAAGACAGCAGTGAAGATAAGACCTTCATACACACATGCAGGAGGCTGTTGGAGGGACATGATCATTCCTGAGGAGTAGCCTGTGAGGAGAGGTCAGGGTGGAGGTGAGGAAGATTCTGTGGAGTCTGCTACAAATCCTTCACAAGAGTGTAAAAAGTAGCGTAGCCATGACATGATGTGGGTCATGCAAGGTGATGACAATTGGGGTACACAAGTTAAGAGGCCTAACAAAGATGACACCAGGTATGATCTTGTATTTATGCAACACATGAGAATTCTGCCATAGAAGCACATAAGAAGGTCCAGCCAGGGAGATAAACAGTTTTTCTCTTACATACTACTGTGCACAAAAAGTGTTGAATTCTTCTCTGAAACCAGGTGAAAGAAATGTTTTCTTTTAATAGTAGACACAAGAAATCTTCTGAAAATGGTTTGATACAAACTTGGGTTAGAAGGGAATCCGCTGAAGGGCACAGGGGAAGCTGATGACAAGCTTTCAAGGAGCAGAAAAATGTGGGACAAAGAGATGGGATTAAGAATTAGCTCTCCTGTCCCCTCTGCACAGAGGAAAAGGAAAAAGGAGTATGGCAGAGAAAGTCTGGAACCAGGAGAGTTGACTCGAAGTCAGTGGTGGTGGGATAGCTAAATGATATTTGCAAGGATATGATACACACTAGTTCTTCTAGAATTGTGTTTCTAAGATGAGAATATTTTCTATTCAGTCTTCCTTACACTTCCACAGTCTGGTGTCTACTAAACTCAAGCATGTCTTTTATGAGTGGATATGTTGCAGAACATGATGAGGAGCTGAGCTTCTTTATGTGTGGGCTCTTGTGATGGAATCCAGAGATAGGGAATAAAAAACTCTGAGCTAGTAGGTCAGATGAGGTTATAAGACTGTGGGGTGCCATAAATGGAAATTGTGGTTTGGGGACCAGGACTTGGAATTCTGGAGATTGTATGTTTGGTGAGGTGAGAGCTTGAAAACCAGGAAGGTTTTTCTGCTGAGTATCTGTTCCATTTGCTATGTATTCTTCTGATTCTTTCAGACTGACCCAGTTTTGCTCTGAGTCCCGACATCCTTCCTAGTTCAGCACCAACAATTAGCAGGCTTTGAAGGTGCACTGATAACGCCAGGGACTCGGGATCCCTGTGGTTGCTCTTGCTTGTGTGCCCAGGCAGGACCTTGGGTAGGTTAAGGTCAAAAGGGATTATTCCAGAACTTGAGATGTTAGAGGTGAAATCACTTCTACCAGCAGATTCTTAAGGTGACTCATGTTGCATAAAGATAAATATTTCTGAGCATTTATGGGGTCAAAGAACCTTGTAGCCAGGCTTATTACAAAGGAAAAATAGAATCTTCTGCAGGCTTTGTTTGCCTTCAGATTTGCTCGAGTTCCATCCAGAAAGTCACAACACAGAGAGTGGGTGGGGTGTGGAGGCTTCCCAAAGTAGACCTTCCCACCCACTTGTTCATTAGGAGAAATCACCACTTAGCTGTTTTTGTCTCTGCCGCCTACTGTCCTTTGTCCCACGCTCTTACATTCTGTCCTATGCACTGGAAACAGACTCCCACCCTCTCAAATGCCAAACATTGCACTCTCCCTTAGCATCACCTCCTGGAACCCATTATTTCAGGAAAGCTCCTGTGGGAACTGGGGCTATTTGCTTGATCTGGTATTTTTAAATTTGGGGTTCTGTCTGGTGTGTCTTGGGTCTCTCTCTCTCGAGGGGAGCCAGTTGGCTGCTGTACTAGAACATTGTATAACTTCCAGCTTTTGTCAGACGTGGTAATAAGGAGGTGTTGGCAAATGAAAGTGTTTTCTTCTTCTTTTAAAAAAAAATCCATTAATTTTATTTATCTACATATTTATTTCTTTACTTCTTTATTCAGAAGAGCTTCAGCTAGATTATGAGTGGGATGGGACTTGCTTCTCCTGTAGTCAAGTAAGGACTAGAAAGCTAGGGAAATTCATACTCTGAAGTTTGGTGGCCAAGGAGACCGATAAGATTCCTGAAAGAGGAAATCTCAAGCTATACAGACATAGAGTAATGCTCCAGAGTTGTGCTTGCTAGGTTTCGATTTTGCAAACAATGATAAGTAGCATGTTGGTGATGACTGCGATGATTTGGAAGAAGTGTCTCTACTGCTGTGGGACAGCATGATGATAGAAAGACTATTTGCTGGCTTTTTTGTTCAACAGCCCTGATTGTAAACACTGCCCCCATCCCTTATTTGCAGACCCAACTGTACATTCTTGCAGCCTCAGTTCCTTCTCATGTAAACTGGGGCAATGAAAACCCACTTGACAGCCTTTGGGGAAGTTCAAAAAACATCTGCTAACCATATTGGCCAGAAGCCATCTCTTCGCATGTTACCCCTGTCAGTCCCCCAAAAGTAGCAAGAGACGACCTGAAAGTTTAGGAGATACGGCTGGTGAAGAATTTAGTTGACAAGCACTACTATGAAAGTTTGTGTCCATCTGATGCATTTGGAAGGTTAAATAAATCGTTGTACTCGGAAGAGCAGGGCAGAAAGGTGATGTCCATATATTTTTGTATAAATGCCGTGTCATTTGAAAGAAAAAACTGCATTTGGAATTGGTCTTGTTTGTTGGTCTTGTTTGTGTAATTTTTAGCCAAAAAGGAAAAATGAAGAGGAATGTCTATGTCATCAACTAGTCAGGGACTGGAAGAAAAGTAATCCATGCTCATAGTTGCCGGGATGTAGTGTGTTGTTGCTAGGCAATAGGCACCAATCTCAGAACTCATGTGTATGGCATTATTTTATCTTTTAACAACTTAATTAGGAAGGCACAATTATTATCATTCCCTGTTAGAATGAAACTAAGATTTTAAGAGCCTAGAACTCCACAGATATTGAAAAGCAGCCGTAGAAACATAAGATAGATCCGGGACTCCACACCCAACAGTGAGAGTCCGAAAGATATATCCCCCCCTACTTCACAGTAAGCTGTTTGCCCTCATAGAGAGAGTTCCCGAAGACTTCCTCATAGCTCTCCTGTTTCAGGTGGCCTTCAATGAACAGGGCTGCAGCCACTAGGTCATTGAGGAAACTGAATAAACTCTGATGGTTACACACATTCCACCCATCTGACTTTTATTAAGCTGCCCCCTTGTGAAAGGCCTATGACTCTGTGGCTCAGGGAGCTAAGAACTGAGCAAGCTCTTTGGTTTGGTTTGCTGCAGTGAGTCTGTTGGGACAAGGGGGGTAGTTACCAGGTCTAATGAGTGTAGCTGTCTGTCGTTCGCAAGCGTCCCCACTGCGGGGAACACGCATTGCCGGTGCTCGCTGTGCCAGTGCCTGTGCTAAGAAGCACTTTGCATTCATTATCTCGGTGGTTCCCAAATGCTGATCCATGGATTCGTCTGATTCCATAATGACATTTTCAACAGACTGCAGCTAAATGAGAAAATTAAGGGCAATTTAGTGAAATTTTTAATAGACCTAAATTTAATCAATTTGAAGGGCTGTCCTTTATTTTGAGATCATGTCCTTCTTACTTTTTGGTATAAAATGCCCTTTCCTTTATGAAGTGATGATGATGACAGATGGTGTGTGTGTGTGTGTGTGTGTGTGTGTGTGTGTGTGTGTGTGTCTGTGCTAACTTGGCAAACAATTGTTAAGTTATCAGTTTCATGCACTCTCTCTATTGTTTTTAAATTTTTATTGTGATGGTCCATGAATTAGGGAGGAAAAAAACTCGGAGCCTTGCTGCAATTCTGCGAGGAAGCTATTATTAGCCCCATTTTACAGATGAAAAAACTGGCTAGAGTACGGCCTGGAATGCAGTCAACACTAAATGTCCTCCGAGTATTTGAACAAGTAGGTGACTCAAAGGGCTTGTGACAGAGATAAAGTTTTCTGCAGATACTTTAATTCTCTCCTCACTGAAGATTAGACTAGGGGGCTGCCCCTATCAGAATGTGGAAGCAAGAATAAAATACTTCTGACTCACTCCCTGGACATTGTCAGGGAGCTAACGCCAGCACAGGTAATTACCTTTAAAATCAAGAAGTCCTGCTCTCTGTCTAACTGGAATTTTTCTTGCTCTGAGGCATGAAAACCCCCGTAGACGATCCCACTTCAGTGAAATGCCTGCTCTTTTGACAGCCTTAGAAAGTGACAATAAGGATTTATGAAAGAGAATAAAAACCAAAGTGATTTTCTTTTATTCTTTTAAGTAGCTAGCAGATTGGAGGGAAGGAAAAAGTTACAAACACTGTTGTGTGGGTCAAATTAAAACTTGAGCAGCGGTCTTCTGCTTA
Source organism: Spilogale gracilis (assembly GCA_004023965.1). NCBI lineage: Eukaryota > Metazoa > Chordata > Mammalia > Carnivora > Mephitidae > Spilogale > Spilogale gracilis. The sequence goes on along the minus strand of PITA01024837.1, from coordinate 2,714 downwards.
AGGAACTTTCATTTGAAGATGGCATTGTTCATTGCTGGTTTTCCTGCACTCTTTGCTTCCTACAGGGGATGTGTGACCATTCAATTAAGGGTTCTTGCAGCTGAAAGGCAGGCGGGTGGCTCTTGAATGCACATACACTATCTACACCCAAGTGATACCGAGTGCCCAGGGAGTCTTTGTAGAGACAGAAGAGTGTTTTCTTTCCCCAGTTCTCCCATGTATTGATGTGGAAGAATCATTTGGGGCTAGTGGCATCGATGTGGCTCTTTCCCAGTCTCTGTTGAGATGGAATTCAAATTTGACATCCCCAGATGCTATTTGAGAGGCTGGCAGAATTTTGTCGTCAAGTGAGCAGTATTTGCAGTTACGACATTACCTTTTGATTTAGGTCATCGGATGCTCTGATATTAGTTATAGAATCTTCGCTGCCTCTTCCTTTGTGCGGTTGCTACTCTGGGTTGCGTAGGAGTGTGCCTGCCTCTGTGCACCGAGGTATGTGCATGGACTCATGAAGGGACGTTCAGACTTGCTCTCCAGAGAATAGCCCCATATCATTTTGAGGTGACTTTAGAAGGTCTGGATTCCATTGATTGATTCTGCAGACTTCCAGTGTGCCTGTCTGGGAAGACCTAGGTTTCAGAAGAAGTCCAAGCCATTACTGCAAAATGGGTCTGTAGGAATCCAATCACCACTGAGGGCTTTCAACTTTGAAGAGAAAGCGGACCGGAAAACCAGTGTTGGCTCAGTGCAAGCGAGAATAGTTATTGGTTCTTTACATAATGTATTTGTTTTTCATTAAGCTATTCAGATAAGGTCTTAATTAAAGTGCCATGTATTATTTGTCATGTTTCTTATGAAAATGAGCTGAAGGAAAAATTCTGTCCTCTTCTTGGGGCATTTGCAAGCTTTTCCAATGCCATCAAGAAAAAAAAAAAGTGAAGGAAACCAGGATGAACCCCCGTCAGTAGAACAAACTGGAAAGCATGGGAAAGATAGAGTGGGGAGTGAAAAAGCAGAATCTCTGACCTTTTTTTCCATGTGTGTTTTGTGGAGAGGCTTTCTCTTTGATTTTGTGAATTGGAGAATATGTAAATAAATAAATAACAAGCAGAAAGTAAGAAAAGAAAGAAAAGACTGAACAGTTTATTTGTGAATAAGACCTTGTCCAGTGAATGTGATTTGTTAGACAACATATAGCAAGGATTTTTCAAACTAAACACTGCCCCCCAACCCAGCAGCATAAAATAGCAGCCAGAAGCCCCCTAACCCCCATAGCAACCTTGCTTCGGGGAAAATGTGCCGGCACACCCCCCCTACATTCATGGACTGTGTGGGGAGCCAGCGTGTTGGAGGGACTGGTTTTGCAAAAGTGAAGAAAAGGAAAAAGGCTGCTCGGGGCCTAGTATTGGCATAGCAAAGACTTCAGCGTTATTGATGGTGTTTCAAAACAGAACAACAAAAAATGGAGCCATGGAATAATTAATTTCCTTTTCTTCCGAAAGCATTTTGATTAGCCTGAAAAGTAAGTTGTGCCTTTCAAGCTGATGGCTCAGTTCAGAAGCTGTCCTTTGGCTGAGGTGGCTCCATGAGCCCCATGGAGGGGTCAGGGGGGGTGTTCCCCTGAAGCCCATCCCCTGGTCCTGCCTGAGATGCTCCTTCCTGGGGTGCCCTGATGCCTCCCAGGGTGTGCTCTATCCTGCAGGCCAGCGGCAAGCCCCCTGCCAGGTTTCTTGCCTGGAATGCAAGAATCAAAAAAGATTATGTTCAGACAGCCTCTTGCTCTGAAAAAGAAAAAGAAAATCCAATCACTGGGTCAAAATCTATTTCAAAAAATATGGCTACTATTCCTGATCATGATTTTACTGCTGCCAAGAATGTGCTTTTTTTTTTTTCCTGTGGGGACCAACGATGCGTTAGAGTCTTAATATTTTCTTTTGATTTGCAGATCACATCCTATTTTATTGCATAAAGACTAACGAAATCTACTAATGAATAATTATTACTTCATAAAATAAAGGGAAGGGGGAGACCCCTCTGCAAGAGTGGAATGCTAATTTAGCCAAGGAGGGCTGGCCAGGCAAGAAAAAATAAAATAAATAAACCATTGTAATTTGCCCGCTGCAGCCCAGAGTAATGGCTTATCAGACACAGACTTCCCCACCCTGTGCATTTATAATTTGAGAAGAGCAAGGATTCTGGGCTGGAGAAGCCCCCTCGCATTCACCGGGGGCTTGCCTATTAGTTCGTCCAACAGGCTTGACTTAGATGCCAGCCAGGGCGGTTTCCCCATTCAGCGGCTCAGGCTGGTTCCAGTGCTAACCGCTGCCCGCACAGCCAAGGCAAGGTGCAGAGCAAAAGCTGCGCCCCAAAGCCTGGGGGCACATCGCTGCCTCGCCATTCTGCCCGGGGTGGGGGCCCCCAGAATACGCCCAGCCTCGGGCACTGCAGCCCTCAGCTCCCGGTGCTCCCAGCTCCTGGCGTCTTTTCAGCACTCTTTCGAGGGGGAATCCCATTTCTGTGTTTATTTGCCAAGGAGTCGGACAAACCAACCGCCACCAAAATCTGAGAGTCTGGGTCCCAGCTGGGGGATCGCATTAATTGTCCCCCTCGCAGGGTTGCTGGTGATGAGGGGCGCTCTCTCGCTTCCTCGCCCGCCCTGTGGAGATTTTTAGCAAGCACAATTTGAATTTTGGTGAGTCGTTTTAGAGGGGGGG
>PITA01024836.1:0-25537 GCA_004023965.1 Spilogale gracilis | reverse complement strand
CCCTCCAATTTGTTTCTACCTTTTTGCCGATGTTCTTTGTCTCTCGTGGCGGTCCAGAAGTGGGAAATATCACATTTCAGGCTGGTTTCATGGGTGTTCACGGTGGTCTTGTAGTGGTTTTTTTGTTGGAATTCAGCTCTCTTCAGGGAACTCCCTGAAATGCGGTCACCTGGCCTTCCGCCATCTTGACCCTCTCTACCATATTACTTTTTGATGTCATCATTAGTTTTTGATGCAGTGTTCCATGATTCATTGTTTGTGTATGACACCCAGTGCTCCATGCAACCCATGTGCTCCTTAATACCCATCACTTGGCTCACCTATTCCCCCTCCGGAACCCTCAGTTTGATTCCCAGGGTCCATAGTCTCTCCTGGTTTGTCCCCCCCTCCAATTTCCCCCCTTCATTTTTTCCTTCCTACTCCTAATATCCTCCAAGCTATCCTTATGTTCCACAAGTAAGTGAAACCATGCTTGTGATGCCTGTCACTCTGAAAACCGCAGCCTGCCATGGTGCACGCCCACAGCTACTCTCTCACTAGTGTGTTCAGGGGCCCCGGGGGCATCTCTGCCCTTTGTTCTCCTAAAACTGCAAGGGGCTGTGTGCTCACACATGTACCCAAAGCTCTGGGATCAGGTGTGGGTTCCACCCTAAAGCTCTTTCCCAGTCACTACCACTCTGAGTTTTTGCCCAGTTGCTGTTAAGGAAAGAGTGGAAATCGACCCTCCCAGCCCAAGGTTTCTGGCGATCTGAGCTCAGCGTCCCTTTCTGGGTTCCATGACCATAACCTATTTCCTGGCTCCAAAGCTTGGGCCCTCTACCATTTCAGGAATCTCGTTTTGCTCGTGGTCCCTCATAACCTGAGACCACGATGCCCTACCTAGAATTCTGCCTTTTCAATTTCAAAGGCCCCTTCGGGGAGGGGTGTCTCTGACTAGAGCTGATTTTTAAGGGTTCCCATTTTGTGCTCCAATGTTCAATTACTTTCCAGGCACGAATTTATGGTGGCTCCCTCCCCTTCTGTTTATCTTCTGATATCTGCCCACAGATTCATGACCCCTCATGTCCTACCTTGTCCAAAGCAGTCACTTTTCTGCTTGTAGAAATCCAGAGTTATATTCTTACATCTCAGGCTGATTTCATGGGTGTTCAAAATGGTTTGATAGATATCCAGTTTAGTTCAGGGGACCAGTTGAAATAGGGCCCACTACTCCTCTGCCATCTTGCTTCCTCCCTATACATATTTTTGCTTTAATTATTCCCTCTTCCCCCTCATCCCATTCCCCATTTCTACTTTGCATGGATCAATATGACTATCAAAAGATGAATCCTACAAATAAAGCTGCTATTATCACAGGTCAGATAAAAGGTGTTGATCAGCTAGTATCATGTGGCCAAGGGGGACTAAAGTCTGCTCTGACTGACTTGGCTGAAGTGTGTGTGTTTAATCCTGGATCCACCAAGTAGAAGTTGCCAAAGTGAGCTGTGGAGTAGGCAGGTGTTAGAACTACTTCGCAGATATATCCATCAATTCCATCTCTCCAAGCATGATGTGGGGATCGCCTAAGATCATGAAGCATTACAACGTTAATCTGGTGTTGTCTCTTTGCCTGCCAAATCAATATGGAGCCCTACTTTGCAGCATATAATCAATAGTCTGCCCCTGTGCTAAAGCATGAGACTTGCATGCACTTGGGCATTTGGAATGAATCTCCTTGAGGCAACAAGAAACTTTTTTGCTCCATTGTAACTCCAGGTTGAAGATAGATGAATCTGATCCTCGAATCCAGAAACTGCTGAAAGAAATCCAAGAACATGACCCACAACTGACCATTAAGAGTGATAATCAAGATCCAACCAATAACCGACCTTCTTCACATGACTTCATTTTCTGAATCCCCTGGAGTTATTCATTCCCCAGTAAAGTCCGGGATCATAAAGGTGATGGTGAATTCCTTCTGTGCCCTCTTGGTGATGTTAGGTGCTGGGCCAGATGTTACCATAGCCTTGGTTGACCACCACAGGTGGCTTACCCCTGTTTTGGATGGAAAGCCTATATCTTGAGTCTATCAGGAGAAATAAAGGTGTGAAAGCATTCATGAAGGAGGTTGTTTATTGATGGATTCTGACAAAACTTAAAAGATCATATGGGGAGAACCTAACCCAGAAAGAAAATGGGGACAGAAATGTTTATGATCACATTGGTCTGTTCACCTGGCCAGTCACTGCTCAGTTCTGGCATTCCTTGACCTCTGTGGATAGCTTCCTGGTACGGTATTTCTACCAATCCTACAGTATTGTGTAGCATTCTTAAGTGCTTAGTGAATTCCTTATATGATGTCCTTTCTGTGATTAATCCCAACCTTACAGAAAACATAACTTCATGGTATGTACTTCATGGGATGCTCTTCCCCCTAGAGTCCCCCTTATTTCCTTGTGACAGACAGAACCCAAAATGTCCTTAAGGCAACAACTATAAGAATTGCTTTTTTTTAATTAAGCACTATTTTTTAGAAGAAAATTTCTTCTAATCTTCCTACTTTCCCATATTTCTTCAATGGGGTCCTTTGGTTCATAATTCCCACCAAATATTCCACATTCCCAGACATCCCCTTCAAACCTCTGTTTAATGTGCTTGTGTGTCATCATCTCAGTGATGTCCCTACATATGGTGTGGGCTCCTGGATTTTCCTACAAGTTTCCTTCTGTTTCTCTCTTAAGGCCTCTTGTTCAGCTGGATGTAGGTCTTTCCTAGATCATCTTCATTCTCAGGATCTGAGGGGTGGTGGCTGTCTTCAGTGGGAGTAGGTGGGTTGTTAAAAGAAGAAATAGAGGCACACAATTTTTTTAAAGCTAGGAAAGCATCTCAATGTCTTCTAGTCAAGGGTTTCTCAATCTCTGTGCTATTGACACGTGGGTCCGGATAATTCTTTGTTAAGTGTATTTCAAGTGAATATGCTCTTGAGAAACTGTCCTGTGCATTCATAGAGTTTTAGCATCTCTACCCCTTACCCAGTAAATACCAGCACCTCCCTCCCAAAATATCTCCAGGCACTGACAAATATCCCTTGGGTGAAAAGTGTCCTGAGGTTACCCCCTTTAGGGAAAAAAATTGTGAGTAGCCTGCGGGTATCAGTTTAGGGGCAGCGAGTCTGCCCGTTTCACCTGTAAATTAGAGATTCTGAGTGTGGTTATTAACTACGGAGCAAGATAGGAGGATGTGGCCATAAACTGATGGAACCAAAGCCCGTCTCTGAGGAAATGGCATTTGGGATCAAGGAGTAGGACAAGGGCATCCTCAGGGTGAGGAAGTATAGTGGGGCAAGCCCTAAGTACTCACACACGCAACCAGATGTTTCTCGTTAGGAGAGAGGCTGGGCTGATAGGCTCAGGAAATAAGTACTAGTCTGAATTAACCAGCTAAGTTATGGCTACCCAGAGAAAACACAGGGGCCAACAGGGAAGTGTGGGAGAGTTTTGAACAGAGGATAGAACAGGGTCAGGTAGATGAGAAGGAGGCTTGGGGATACAGAGGTCAATCTGGAACACATATTAGGAAAGGTTGAAGAGGTCAGTGTGATGGTCCAGTTAGGGTGCTATAAGATCCATCATGTGCAAGAGATGACTGAGGAGATATGGCATCCACTAGATACCTCCAATCTCAAATGAAAGGAGTTCTTGGATGGAAAGCCAAATCGAAACTGGCTCAACAGCTCCTTGCTGGGACATCAAGGAGAGACCCCAAGTTCCTCCTCCACAGTCATAACCCCTATCCTCCTGCTCCTACATTGCATACACTCTACACATGGTTTTACATCCATTCTCGTAGCTACAACCAAGCCTTGGAGTTCTAATGGTGCTGCCCATAGTTATGGCCATCTGGTCGACCCCCACCCTGACGACTGTGTGGTTTCTGGGTTTGTGGGAGGGGTGGGAGTGGCCTGCGTATGGGTCTGACCCGGTGTGGCAAGGGTTTCTTTCTGCTGTGCCAATCTTCTGCCAGAAGTCCCACCAGGAATATTAGAATCACAACCCCAATGCATATCCGGACCAGATTGCCCTTGGTGTAGTGCTGCTGGACAAGACCTAGAGAAATGAAGAGATGGGAGCAGGTGATGAAAGCCTGTCTCCAGGATCCACTGCAAACCCATCTTGGGTTTTTCATACTCATATCCCTCACCTGAGATCCTATTCTCTGCTACCTAGAATGCCAATCTCCTTCCTAGAGGGTTCCTCCCCTCCTCACAAAGGGTCAGGGCTAGGTAAGCCTAATTCTTAAATATCATTTCTTCCATACACCCCCCCTCATAGGCCCCTGATACAATTCCTCTGCACACACATAGACACAACCTGGGTAGTTGGCTAATGCAGCAGGAAAGACTATTATAAGGGTTGGAAAGAGATGGAATTTATCTTTCCCTGATCCTTTAGAAAATCTCAGCCTTCCCACCTGATCTTATTGCCCAATTCTGAGTTCTAAGCACTGATATTTACCTTAATGTTTTATATGTTTTGACATTTATTTATTTATGGTATTTATATATGATATTCCCCTTAATATAAACCAGGACCCAAGATCATAGCACTGTAGCTTCTGTACAGGGAAAGCAGTCTGCTTTAGGAGAAGACACAGGTGTGGGAATGAAGAACGTCCAGAGAGGACCACGTACTCACCAGTTGGAGACTCTGGCCTCTTTGGAGAGATGATGATAGTCTTAGAAGGCTCTAGTAGTCAAAAAGGGAAAGTTTAAATGGATAAAATCATCTCTTCAGTCCTGTTCCTGCCCTATCTTGAATGCATGCACTTGAAGCAAAATCCCATGACTATAAGAAGAGCATGAACTACAGAGTCGGGCTATCTAAATTTGTCTCATCCTTCCCACCTGATCTTATTGCCCAATTCTGAGTCCCAAGTGCTGATTTACCCTTCCCTTAACATTTTATAAACCAGGACCCAAGATCATAGTACTGTGGCTTCTGTACAGGGAAAGCAGTCTGCTTTAATGGAAGACACGGGTGTGGGAATGAAGAGGGTCAGAGAGGACCACTTACCAGTTGGAGACTCTGGCCTCTTTGGAGAGATGGTGATAGTCCTAGAAGGTGCTGGGAATCAAAAATGGAAATTATAAAGGGATAGAATCATCTCCCCAGCCCTGTTCCTGCCTCTATCCTGAATGCATGCACTATTGAGACAGAATCCCATGACTATAAGAAGAACATGAACTAAGTCAGGCTGTCTAGATTTGAACCCCAGATCCATTACTAATTAAATGTGGGACCTCTGTCAATAGACTAATACCGATAAGCCAGTTTCCCAACTGTCCAATGAAAATTATTATAATGTATCACAGATTAATGTGAAATTTAAACCAGTAACAATAATAACACCTAAGGCACCGTGCTTGACATATGAGAAGCACCCCACACATGGTAGCTAAACTTTCCAGGTGCTCAGCCATACACATCAGAAAGGTGTACATTTTAATATACTATGAAAATTGCTATAATAGATAGTACATAGGACAGAGGAAACTACATAACTCAGTGTCAGAAAAGGCTTTCCTGAGGAACTGAAGCCATAAGGAAATGGAAGAAAAAACAGTGCAAGTGGCTTGGATGCAGAGTGAGGAGGACATGCTGGGGTTCCAGGAGAGATTCATTTGACTCTGTGTGGCTAAGATTTACATGAGGAATAACAAGATTGGAAGGATCAGACAGTGGCTGATGTAAGGGCATTGGATCTAAAAGCATTAAACACCAAGCTGAGAACCCCAGGCTATATCCTAAGGGTGATTAGGAACCTAGAAGGATTTTGAACAGAGGATGATGAAGAATCTCATCAGGGTCTTAGAAAGAACTTGCTGACATCAGGAGTCTAACAGAGAGCTAGAGTCAGGTGGGCCCGGTGGAGATAGTGAACCTATCCTCAGGGGATCTGTCAAGGTTTCTGTCTTGAGGGAAGTGGATACTTTTCCAGGAAAAGTGAGGGGAAAGAGAATTACAATGTGAGGAAAGTATGTTGCACAGGACTGCAGTGATAAGAAGAGGCAGTGATTAATAGGGGACAAAGGTTATGCACATGAATCAGAGCAGTCAGAAGAGCAGTGTATAGGAATGAGGGATGATCTTCCCATCATAGCCTTGGCTCTGCCATCTTTGAAATGGCCACATTACCCAGAATGCACATCTGTCCCCATGCTCAGAACCCACCTCTATCCCATCCTTGATCCTCAAACCAAGCACTTTCCTTGGAAGGGTTAGGTGATCTCCTGAAGGAGACTTAGAGCCTATAGCCTTAGATGATGAGAGAAAAACCTATGCTCATACTCTTCTGCTGGGATCTGAGCACTTAGCTACTCACTAATTGTAGAGCTCTTGTTGATGAGTGAGATGTTCAGTTTCCTGGAGGCTTCTGGGAATTCTAAGCAAGAAGGTAATAAAGTGGATAATGTCAGTCTGCCCAATGAGTCCCTACTTTGCATACCCCTTCTGAGATATCTGGGCTTCCTAGAACCCCTTTCTCTGACACACACTGTATAGAACTGAGGAGAGAAAAATGCAGAGGGGCTGTAAGACACGTTGTCTTCTGTGCCTCAGTGGCTGAATAAGAAATGGATCCATTCATCCACTGATGGACCAACGTTATTTCCTCTTTTTGGCTACTACAAATAATGTTGCTATGAACATTTATGTGCCTGTTTTTGTATAAACATACATTTTTTTATTTTTTTAATTTTGGGGGGGAGCATATAGCTACAAATGGAATAGCTGGCTCCTATGGTAATCTTATGATATAGCCACACAATAATTCTTTTGGGGAAATGCTGAACCATTTTTCCACAGCAACCCTACCATGTTTCATTCCCACCAGCAATGTGTGAGGGTTCCAGGTACTCCACATCATCAACAGCACCTGTAGTTGTGCTTTATTATCATTACTAATTACTATCACTGCCATTCGGGGGGGTATTATTAATTTCATGGTATGTGACTTTTATCTCAATTTAAAAAGTAAGAAGTGGCCAGTAGATCTGTATGAGCTCAGTGGCTGATGCCAGCCTCTGAACCAAGAGGCTCCCCTCCCTACTGAGGCCATTTTCTTTTTTTTTTTTAATTTGTTCATTTATTTGTCAGAGAGAGAGAGTGCACAAGCAGGGGGAACCAGAAGGCAGAGGGAGGGAGAGATGCAGACTCCCTGCTGAACAGGGAGCCTGATGTGGGATTCGACCCCAGGAGCCTGGGATCATGACCTGAGCTGAAGGCAGACGCCCAACCAACTGAGCCACCCAGTCCCCTAAGGCTATTTTCTTAACCAGGGACCTCCCTAGTTACATGGGCACCAAAACATTTCCTAAAACCCCTCAACCTATAAATATGCAGCTCCTATTAACGGTTATTATTATTACATTATTTTATTTTTTCAGTGTTCCAAGATTCATTGTTTATGCCCCACACCCAGTGCTCCATGCAATACGTCCCTCAACACCCACCACCAGGCTCACCCATCCCCCAACCCCCACCCTGCCAAGACCCTCAGTTTGTTTTTGAGTCCCAAATCTCTTACATTTCATCTCCCTCCTTGATTTACCCCGGTTCACATTTCCTTTCCTTCTCCCACTGTCCTCCATATTACTCCTTATGTCCACAAGTAAGTGAAACCATGTGATATTTTAATTTCTCTGCTTGGCTCATTTCACTCAGCATAATCTCCTCCATTCCGGTCCATGTTGCTACAAAAGTTGGGTATTCATCCTTTCTGATGGATGCATAGTATTCCATTGTATATATGGACCACTTCTTTAGCCATTCATCTGTTGAAGGGCATCTTGGTTCTTTCCACAGTTTGGCAATTGTGGCCATTGCTGCTATGAACATCAGGGTACATATGGCCCTTCTTTTTACTACATCTGTATCTTTGGGGTAAATACCCAGCAGTGCAATTGCCGGGTCATAGGGTAGCTCTATTTTTAATTCTTGGTGGACCTTTGTATGGTGGAACCAGCTCATCAAAGCCTAACTTATACTCAGGGATCTGTGGTATAGGAAGAACTTCGATATTATTTTTTCTATGTTATTTCTCTTCCTGTGAGCCTCCTTAAGCTCCTCCTTTTTATTTGAGGAGCACCTGATGGTTCAGTCTCTTAAGCATTCAACTCTTGGTTTCTGTTCAGGTAATGATTTCAGGGTTCATAGATGGAGCCCTACATGGGGCTCTGCACTGACCATGGAGGCTTCTTAAGATTTTCTCTCTCTCCTTCTGCCCCTCCCCACCTCACACACGCATGCTCTTGCACTCTCTCTCTCAAAAATAATAATAATAATAAATTTTTGTTTGAATTTAGATCATACATGAGGAAGTACATATGTATCATGGAATACTACTCAGCCATAAAAAGGAACACACTTCTAATAATACACAATAACTTGGATGGATCTCAAGGGTATTATATGAGTGAGAACAGTCAAACCCCTAAACATTCCATGATAGGTGAACCTTTCCATTTATATATAACATTGTCAAAATGATGAAATTAAATAGAAGAACAAATTAGTACTTGCTGGGGGTAGGAATGGGGAGAGGGGAGAGGGTAGACATCACCGTAAAGGGGTGGCCTGAGGGACATCTTCGTGGGGATGGAGGAGTTCTGTATCTTGAGTGCTGTGGTAGGTACATGGATCTATACATGTGATAAACTATGAGAAATCGCCATAGAAATGCAAATATTGTGTCAATGTCAGATTCCTGGTTTCATGTTGTACTATAATTAAGCAAGATGTAGCCATTGGGGAAATCTAGGCAAAGGTTATACAGAATTCTTCTGTATCTTGTGAACCTACTTCTCAAACTTAAAAGTTTTAAAATTCCGATCAGAAATGTATGGGTGCACACACATACACATGCAGTGTGCCTCGTTTGGCATGACAGCCCCCATGCTGCCCTCCACCACACATGTCCGCACATTCTTGTCCACCCTGGCTCTTCTCAACACACTTCTGTTCCTCAGGAGACACAGGGGGTGTTAGAGAGGACACAGAATAAGGCATAGTTTAAGGCACAGGATGGTGTGCAATACACCAGAATCAACTAAGACACTTTGAAGATGGCAGAATACGATGGCTCACACAAAATTTAGGGCAGTCCTTCTTAAAGTGACATTCCAGATCAACAGTATCAGTGTCACCTGGAAACTTGTTAGAAATGAACATAACCGGGGATGCCTGGGGGGCTCAGTCGGTTAAGTGTCTGCCTTCACCTCAGGTCATGATCTCAGGGTCCTGGGATTGAGCCCCACATTGGGCTCCTTGCTCAGTGGGGAGCCTTCTCTCCCTCTGCCTGCTGCTCCCCCTGCTTGTGCATGCTCTCTCTCTCACTCATTCTCTTTCTTTCTTTTTTTTTTTTTACTCATTCTCTTTCAAATAAATAAATAAAATCTTCTCAACAACAACAAAAAGAACATAACTGGACCCCACCCCAGGCCTTCTGAATGAGGAACTAGTGGAGTCCAGAAACCTGGATTACCTCCAGTTGATTCTCAGGCCCCCTAATGTTTGAAAACCACTGGCCAATGGAGTCCAAGACTTGAAACTAGAATGCAGGAATCTGATTTTATAAGCCACTCAGATTATTCTTCTCCATCTTAGACATTATAAATCACCCCCCAAGGCTGGACAGAAGAGGGGATATAGGGCAGCATAGTAATATCTATCTAATATTATTATACCCACCTTCTTTACAGGTAGAAATAAGTGATTTTTTAAAATAAATCAGATTTGTGAAAAAGACAGTGAATTAAATTGAGAAATCTAGATAAAGGGGAGAAAGAAAAGAAGGAGTCTCTGGGCTTACACCCCAGACACTGGGGTGAATCCTCCAGAATTTACCTGTCACAGAGGAAGGTGGTTTTGTGGGTAGCCAGGCGGGGGTCACAGAGGTCCCTGGGAAATAACAAGAGGAGCAAATAATAAAGCATTTCTGTGACCCAGTTTCCTCACCTAGAAAATGAATACAAAGAAGCTGACATCACTGGGCTGTCCCGGATGTTAATTAGCACACTGAGCATGTTCTGGGACTAATCAAGAATGACAATCTCTGTAGCTTCCCTCCCTGCTTTTTGAACTTTGGTTCTGTCCCTTTTCCTGGATCTTTGTGACGTGCACCTTATTTTGTCCCTAGGAGCAAAACCAGCTCTTAAGTCCTGAAAAGCAGACGAGGAGGCAGAAGCCGTGGGATACACGTAGGGAGAAAGGGTGATGCCTCTGTAACAAAACATAACCCCTCCCCACCCCCACCACCCTAGCTTGGTAGCTATACCAACTTGGCAACCTCCTTTCGCCCCAGGACATTTGCTCATACAATCCCACACACTTGCAGCCCATCCCACCACTCTTACCTGGTTTCCTCTTACTCTGCCCTAAGATCGAGGTCAAACATTGCTTGGAGAATGCCTCCCCTTATAGGTTCTAACAGCACTATGTACTTCTAATTCACAATTCATGTCATAGGGACAACTGTGCAAGTGTTGGATACTCTTTAAGACTTTTTCTCTAATTATGTATGTATTACTTGTGTATGCATAATACACATGCACGTGTGTGTGTGTGTGTGTGTGTGTGTGTGTAAAAGAAAAGACACCATAGGGGTGCCTGGGTGGCTCAGTTGGTTAAGCCACTGCCTTCGGCTCAGGTCATGATCCCGGAGACTGAGGATCGAGCCCCCCATCGGGCTCCCTGCTCAGCGGGAGGCCTGCTTCTCCCTCTCTCGCTCCCTCTGCTTGTGTTCCCTCTCTAGCTGTGTTTCTCTCTATCAAATAAATAAATAAAATATTTTAAAAAAAGAAAAGAAAAGATACCATAGAGAGAGAGTTTCAAGTCCCCAGCAAAACATAGCCACAGCATAGACACTTTTGAAATGCGTTCAATAAAACAAACAATAAATGAGCAGGGATCCCAAAAAAGACAAATCTATAAAGGCAGGAAGATTAGTGGTTTCCTTGGGATAAAGGGAGGAGGAGGGAGAGGCTGCATGTGGGCATGAAGGATGTGATAAGGTAGTGGAAATGTTCTAAAACTGGATGATGGTGGTGACCATACAACTCTAAATTTACTAAAAACCACTGCATTGTACAACTCAAACAGGGGCTATTTGTTAAGCTCCTATTACGGGCCAGGAGCTATTGTTTGCGCTGCAGACACAGCTGAAAAGAAAACAGACACAAATGACTGTCTTTCTGGAGCTTACCTACCAGGATGCAGGGGACAGACAGGCGATAAATACCATCAATCAGCACAATGTACACACAGGTGTAGGTGCTATGGAGAAGAATTGGGCAGAGAAGGTGGCAGATAGCATCAGAGAGGCAAGAATGTGACCTTGGATAGAAGGCCTGAAGGAAGCAATGGGTTGAGCCATGAGATCCGGAGAAGGAATTCTAGCAAGTGCAAGGTCCCTGAGGCCATAGTGAGCCTGCATATTCAAGGAAAAGCAAGATGTGACGTAGTCCGTAATATTGTAACTCTTTGTATGGTCACAGATGGTAACTAGACTCATCTGTGGTGACCATTTCATAATGTCTATAAATACCAAGTCACTGTGTTGTACTCCTGAAACAAATACAACGTTGTATGTCAGTCATTCTTCAATTTAAAAGAGGGGAAGGAAAGATACTGATGGATCTATGGCAGACTGGAGGGCGTAGCAGCAGATCAAGTAATCAGACAGGCAAAGGAGGGGCTTGGTGACAAGAGAGGAGGGAGTGCTATGGGCTTTGAGCAAAGTCATCTGATTTTAACAATCCGCTCTAAAGGATTCCTCTTGCTATAGTTTTGCAAACATTCTAAAGGGGCAATGGTGTACAAACTTGGAACCAGTAGGTAAGTAAGTCCTGGAGATTAATCAACCACACTATATTCCAGATTTGAAAGTTGCTAAGAGACCAGATCTTTGGTGTTCCCACCACAAAAAAAGCAATGGCAATTATGTGATGGGTTGGAAGTGTTAGCTAATGCCACAAGGGTAATCATGTCATAACATATCAGTGTATGAAATCGACATGTGCTCCCTCTTATACAATGTTATATGTCAATTATATCTCAATTAATTAATTTCTAAAAATTAAAGGGGACAAAAGTAGACATAGAGAAACCAGTATGGAGTAACACAGTTCTATGTGATTGATGGTAGAGCTGTGGAGAGGCTTACTTTTCATATTAGGGACAGGCTTCAGAGATGTGGTAAGAAGCATGAGTTGGGCAAAGACACCAGGATTTATTAGAAAACGCCTCTTCAACCCACAAAATGGGAGAGGATATTTGCAAATGACACTATAGGCAAAGGGCTGATATCCAAGATCTATAAAGAACTACTCAAACTCAACATCCAAAAAGAAGATGAACACATCAAAAAATGGGCAAGGGACATGAAGAGGCACTTCTCCATAGAAGATATACAAATGGCTAACAGACACATGAAAAAATGTTCATCGTCACTAGCTATCAGGGAAATTCAAATCAAAACCACACTGAGATACCACCTTACACCAGTCAGAATGGCCAAAATTAACAAGTCAGGAAACAACAAGTGTTGGAGAGGCTGCGGAGAAAGGGGAACTCTCTTACACTGTTGGTGAGAATGCAAGTTGGTGCAGCTGCTTTGGAAAACAGTGTGGAGATTCCTTAAAAAATTAAAAATAGAGCTACCCTATGACCCTGCAATTGCACTACTAGGTATTTACCCCAAAGATACAGATGTAGTGAAAAGAAGGGCCATATGTACCCCAATGTTCATTGCAGCAATGGCCACAATTGCCAAACTGTGGAAAGAGCCAAGGTGCCCTTCAACAGATGAATGGATAAAGATGTGGTCCATATATACAATGGAATACTATGCCTCCATCAGAAAGGATGAATATCCAACTTTTGTACAACATGGACTGGTTTGGAAGAGATTATGCTGAGTGAAATAAGCCAAGTAGAGAAAGTCAAGCATCACATGGTTTCACTTACTTGTGGTGCATAAGGGGTAATACAGAAGACAGTAGGAGAAGGAAAGTAAATGGGAAGTAGGTTAATTTTGGGAGAGAAACAAAACATGAGAGACTTTGGACACAAAAACAAACTGAGGGACTTGGAGGGAGGGACTGGGGGGATGGGAGAGCCTGGTGGTGGGTACTGAGGGTACCTATTGCATGGAGCACTGGGTGTAGGGAATGGACAATGAATCTGGGAACACTGTAAAAATAAAATAAATTTAAAGTTAAAAAAAAGAAAATGCCTCTGAGTATTATAGCAGGAAAATGCATCTTTTTTTATTTTCATGTTATTTTAATATACATTTAAGTGTACCATCTTAAACATTTATTTTAAGTGTGCAATTCAGTAGTATTAAGTGCATTCACATTGTTGTGCAGAAAATCTCAGAACTTTTTCATCTGCAAAACTGGAATTCTGTGCCCATTAAACACTAACTCCCCTTTTACCCTCTGTCAGCCTTTGGCAAACCCCTTTCTATTCTCTGCCTCTGATTTTGATGACTTTCAAATGCCTCTCGTAAGTGGAGTCAGACAATATATGGCCTTTTGTGACTGGTTTCTTTTATGTAGTGTAATGTCCTCCACATTCATCCATACGGTAGCTCATGACAGGATTGCCTTCCTTTGTAGGGCTGTATAATATTCCTTTGTGTGTATGCACCACATTTTCTTTATGAACTGTGCTGTCTCTTGAAAGAGGCATGCTTTAGAAATTAAAGAGTGAGGGGCACCTGGGTGGCTCAGTCGTTAAGCCTCTGCCTTCGGCTCAGGTCATGATTCCGGCGTCCCCGGATCGAGTCCCACATCAGGCTCCCTACCCGGTGGGAAGCCTGCTTCTCCTTCTCTCACTCCCCCTGCTTGTGTTCCCTCTCTGTCTGTGTTTCTCTCTGTCCAAATAAATAAAAATCTTTTTTAAAAAATGAAAGAGTGATAGTTGCTACAATGTGAACAAATCTCAAAAACGTGAGACTAAGTGTAAGAAGCCAGTCACAAAAGACCACATGTTCTAGGACTCCATAGATATGAAATTTCCTGAAAGAGGCAAAATTATTGAAATAGGAAATCGTGTGTGGTTGAATGGAAAAGGACTGCAAACAGGCACCAAACATCCTTCAGAGGTGATGGAGATGGGCTAACTGGGTTGTGGTGATGGCTGCAGAACTCGGTGAACTCATTAAAAACCAGGGACCCTTAAGGTGGGTAACCTTGCAGGTCTAGAAACCATACCTGAATAGAACAGAGAATGGAAGGCAATTTCTGGTGAATAATGACCTCACTCGTTAGACTTCAATGAAGATAAGTCAGAATACAAGTACATTTTCATTTTATCCTGTACTATATTAATCCACTGCAGACCAAAAGGATAATAATTTTCCTTTTGCTGAGAAATGGATGGGGTCATTAGTCTTTTGTATATTGGGGTATTTCATTTTTCTTAAGATTTATTTTTAATTTTAGAGACTGCATGAGCAGGGTGGGGAGGGGCAAAGTGAGAGTGAGAGGAAGAGGAAAACAATCTCAAGCAGACTCCATGTTGAACATAGAGCCCTATGCAGGGCTCCATCTCATGACCCTGAAATCATGACCTGAACCGAAACCAAGAGTCTGACGGTTAACCAATTGAGCCACCCAGATGCCCCTACTGAGGCATTTTCAATAATTCAGTTGCTGGGATGCCTCGCTGACTCAGCAGGAAGAACATGCAACTCTTGATCTCTATTTCAAGCCCCATGATGGATGTAGAGATTATAAAAAATAAATAAACTCTGGTCCCCTGGGTGGTGCAGTGGGTTGAGCATCTGACTCTCAGTTTCAGCTCAAGTCATGGTGGGAGGAGCCCCACATGGGGCTCCGTGCTCAGCGCAGAGTCTGCTAAACTTTCTCCCTCTCCCTCTGCTCCTCCCTGTATGCCCTCTCTCTCTCTCTCGCTCACACACTCTCTCTCTCTCAAGTAAATAAATCTTTTAAAAAAATAAAAGGAACTTTAAATAATTCAGTTGCTTCAATACTTGTGAAGGAACATAACTGTAAAACAGTGGTAAACAGAAAACGTTCAAGAATGGTTAAATTACATTTTATTACAATTAAATTACATCAATTGATGTAAAGGATTTAGCAGCAAGCTTTGTTGTAGGGATACCTTGTACTTAGACTATTGCAAATAAGAAAGAGTGTGGGCGCCTGGGTGGCTCAGTAGGTTAAAGCTTCTGCCTTCGGCTCAGGTCATGATCTCACAGTCCTGGGATCGAGGCCCGCATTGGGCTCTCTGCTCAACAGGGAGCCTGCTTCCTCCTCTCTCTCTGCCTGCCTCTCTGCCTACTTGTAATCTCTCTCTGTGTCAAATAAATAAATAAAATCTTTTTTAAAAATTCTATTGAAAGAAAAAGAAAGAAAGACAGAGTGTTATAGTGTGTAAAGAGAGTCCAACTTTCCTTCCTTTTATAGTGGCATTTTTAAAGTAATTTCTCTAAGTTTTTTCCTGCTGTGTGTTTGTTTCAAACCTAGGCAAAACACAAGGTACTATCACTGGTGTTAAGAGTCATTTTTTTCTTATTTCTTGTTTCTTTTCTATTTCTATATACACTGTAGTAGATAGAATAAGAACCTCTCATATATGCTCATGTCCTAGTCCCCAGTCCTGTGAATAATGTAACTTACATGGTAAATGGGAAGATCTCACGGTGGAGAGAGCATCCTGGACTAGCTAGGTGGGCCCAGTTCATCACTGGGTCCTTAAACGTGGACGTAGGAGACAGGGAGGCAGAAGAGTCTGAGACAGAGACTAAAGATGCTATACTGCTGGCTTCTGTGATAAAGGAAGAGACCACGGGAGCCAAGGGATATAGGCACCTCTAAAATCTGGGAAAAGCGCAGGACAGATTCTCCCCTGGGGCCTCCAGAAGGAACATAACCCACTGACATCTTTGTTTTGTCCCAGGGAGACCCATTTGGTACCTGACCTCCAGAAATGTAAGGTGATAATACATTTATGTTGTTTAAGCCAGTGGATTAGTGGTGATTTGTGACAACTAATATACCCTCCAAAGCTTCATGCTTCTGGCCTCCCACCTCCTTCACATGTGGTGCTACCCCCTCCCAGAACTTCCACCATAGTGTTCAAGAGCTGAAGAAGAAAGGCTTGGTCTGCTGCTCCCTCACCTGTGACCACAAGCTCCAGGGGGTCGCTGGGGACTGACCACAGGTACGGCAGCTTGCTGGAAAAGCTGTAGCATCGGTAGGTCCCACTGTGGGCAACAGTTACTGCGGTGATGGGGAATTCAGCCCCATATCGCTTCTCAGATGCCTTCTGGGGTACAGCGTCCCCTTCCTTGTATAGAGCAAATTGGTCAAAACTGTATTGGCTTTGACACTGGAGAGTGACTTCCCCTCCTGGGGACACAGCTGGGCTGGGCTGGGCTGAGAGCGAGGGCTTGTGGTGGTAAACTCCTGGGAGAAAAGAGAGAGCCCTAGTGTCAAAGACCGTGACCAGCACGTTGGCCATGGGAATGGGAAGTTCCCCCCCACCTCTTAAGAGCTAGGGAATTTTCCAGGTATAGCCATCCTTAGAGAGCCCACTTGGGGCTGTGGGATACTGGAAATAAACCTACCCTTCTAACAGTGTTCTTTACTGTAAAAATGAATCATTGCACACTACATCAAAAACTAATGATGTACTATATGTTGGCTAACTGAATTTAAATTTAAAAAAAGAAAAAAAGAAAATGGGAATGACTAAATGAAGCAGCTTAGCATAGTTGCCCAATACATAGGGAGCTCCCAAACTACAATGGTAGTAACAAAATAGCTTACTATTTTAATGCAATTTTTAAACCAAAATTAATGCAAATAATTCATACTGAACAAAATAATCGAGATTTTAAACAAAAACAGACCAACTGTGCCTAATAGAGAGGCAAAAGTCTCAAAACAATGAATCTTAGAACACTGAAAAAATAAATTATTATTAAAAAAAGTCTCATAAAAAAGTCTTAAAACACATTTATGCATTTTTATGGTTAATTCTTTCCACACTATTAACATAGCTGAAAAAAGTTGAAAAACTTTAAAGTAGGTTATTAAAACTCAAAAATTGTTTGAGGTTTAAATATTTCATTCATAGGAAAAAAATTTTTTTAAGAATTCATTATTCTTTTACTCTCCTGGCCTTAAGGAAACAAACTCATCAGTGATATTTGCAAAATCTGTTTGGAAAACAACCATTTGAAAATGCATTGGAGGGGCGCCTGAGTGGCTCAGTTGGTTAAACAACTGCCTTGGCTCAGGTCATGATCCCGGAGACCCAGGATCGAGCCCCACATCGAGCTCCCTGCTCAGTGGAAAACCTGCTTCTCCCTCTCTCACTCTCCCTGCTTGTGTTCCCTCTCTAGCTGTATTTCTCTTTGTCAAATAAATAAATAAAATCTTTACAAAAGAAGAAGAAGAAAGAAAGAAAGAAAGAAAGAAAGAAAGAAAGAAAGAAAGAAAGAAAGAAAAAGAGAGAGAGAGAAAGAAAGAAAGGGAGAGAGAGAAAGGAAGGAAAGAAAGGGAAAGGAAAGGAAAAGAGGAAGGAAGGAAGGAAGGAAGGGAAGAAGGGAGGAGAAATATTGCATTGACATATCACTTATGCGGATCACTGTGTTTTGGGACACTTCCCTAAAGTAGCTAGCGATTCACTCCCCAATCCCAGCCCCCTGCGTCCTGGGATTCGCTGTCATTGTCATCCCCCTCCTCACCCTCCTGGAGCACCCCCCCCCCTGCCCCGCTACAGGCACCACCCCTCTCCCCATGCCACTCCAGGTACCTGTAGCAACAAGCTCCAGCCTATCGCTGGGGGGAGACCAGAGGCTCCCATTCTGATACCAGCAGCGGTAGCACCCAGCGAAACGTTCCTCCATGGCCTGGATGAAGAGGATGGGCTGATCCTGGTAATCCTTGGACCTCAGCTTCTCCAGGCGGTATAAGTTCATGCCTGGAGGCCCCTGGCAGCGGATGGTCACCTGCGTACTCATGGGCACTAGGGAGCTAGGCAGGGCCTGGAGGGAGGGCTTGGGCAGCATGTCTGGAAGGGAAGTGGAGCCTGGTGGAGGGCAGCTTTCAAACAGAGCCCTCCTCCCAGGGCCCCCACTCCTCCCACCCTCCTGGACCTTGTGCAGGCAGAGCCCAGAGGAGGGACCCAGGACTCTGGGGAAAGAACTCACCATGCTGAGCTTGCACCACCTGCCCCAGACACAGCCCTGAGCAGAGAAGAAAAGCACCAAAAGCTAGGACCTCCCAGAGCCCACACTTCTGCATGCAAGGCAGGTGATGAGACATTTGCAGGCAGTAACTTTCTTTTGTCCTTGTTTTTCTAAGGACACATACTCACATAATTAAAACACCAGAGGCAGCCAGCCATAAAAGGCTGCATATTGTATGATTCCTTTATCTGAAATGTGCTCACTAGGTCAGTCTGCCTAGACACAGAGAGTAGATTAGTGGTTGCTGGGGTCTGGGAAAGGAGGACTGAGGGCTGATTGTCATGGGTACGGTTCATTCTGGAGTGGTGACAGTGTCCTGGAACAAGGCAGAGGGGATGGCTATACAACTTGGGAATGTACTGTCATGAATGATTAATTTTATGCTGTTTTTTATTTTGCCACAATTTTTAAAAAGTCAATGGCATTTTTCAAAATGCTGGAACAAACAATCTTAAAATTCATATAGAACCAGAATAGACCCCAAATCACCAAGGAAATGCTGAAAAAGAAAAACAAAGCTGGGGGCATCACGTTGCATGATTTCAAGCTTTATTACAAAGCTGTGATCACCAAGACAGCATGGTACTGGCACAAAAACAGACACATAGACCAATGGAAAAGAGAAGAGGTCCCAGATATGGACCCTCAACTCTATGGTCAAATAATCTTCGACAAAGCAGGAAAAAATATCCAGTGGAAAAAAATGGTGCTGGGAAAATTGGACAGCTATATACAGAAGAATGAAACTGGACCATTCTCTTACACAATACACAAAGATAAACTCTAAATGGATGAAAGACCTCAATGTGAGCCAGGAATCCATCAAAATCCTGGAGAACATAGGCAGTAACCTCTTCGACATTGAACACAACAACTTCTTTCAAGATACATCTCCAAAGACAAGGGAAACAAAAGCAAAAATGAACTTTTGGGACTTCATGAAGAAAAAGAGCTTCCGCACAGCAAAGGAAACAGTCAACAAAACAAAGAGGCAACCCACAGAATGGGAGAGGATATTTTCAAATGACACTACAGACAAAGGGCTGATATTCAAGATCTATAAAGAACTTCTCAAACTCAACACCCAAAAAGCAAATAATCAAGTCAAAAAATGGGCAGAAGATAAGAACAGACACTTCCCCAAGGAAAACATACAAATGGCTAATAGACATATGAAAAAATGTTTATCATCATTAGCCATCAGGGAAATTGAAATCAAAACATAATGATACCATCTTATACCAATTAGAAGGACAAAAATCAACACAGCAAGAAACAACAAATGTTGGGGAAGTTGTGGAGAAAGGGGAACCTCTTACACTGTTGGTGGGAATGCAAGCTGGTACAGCCACTTTGGAAAACAGTGTGGAGGTTCCTCAAAAAGTTAAAAAGAGAGCTACTTTATGGCCCAGCAATTGCACTACTGGGTATTTACCCCAAAGATACCGATGTAGTGAAAGAAGGGCCACATGTACCCCAATGTCCATAGCATCAATGTCCACATTAGCCAAACTGTGGAAGGATCTGAGATGCCCTTCAACAGATGGATGGGTAAAGAAGATGTGGTCCATATATACAATGAAACATTATGCCTCCATCAGAAAGGATAAATACCCAGCTTTTGCATCAACTTGGATGGGACTGGAGGAGATTATGCAAGTAAAATAAGTCAGACAGAGAAAGTCAGTTACCATATGGTTTCACTTGTATGTGGAACGTAAGGAATAGCACTGAAGACTATAGGGGAAGGGAGGGAAAAATGAAGTGGGGGAAATCAGAGGCGGAGACGAACCATGAGAGACTATGGACTCCAGGAAACAAACTGAAGGTTTTAGAGGGAAGGGAGTGGGGGATGGGTGAGCCTGGTGGTGGGTATTAAGGAAGGCATGGATTGCATGGAGTGCTGGGTGTTACACACAAACAATGAATCATGGAGCACTACATCAAGAACTAATGATGTACTGTACGGTGAGTAACATAACATAATTTTTTTTAAAAAGCCAGCCAACCTTGCCCCTCCCTCATCCATGCACACACCTTGGACAACTGTAAAGAGAATTATCTCCTCTCTGAAAAGGGGCCTGTGTACAGGATGTAGTCTCTTTTGTTTTTCCTAGCTAGCTTTATCAAGATATAATTGGGGTACCATGTTGTATAAATGTAAGGTGTGTGTGTTGATATGATATATATCACAAAATGATTCCTACCACAGCATTAGCTAAGACCTTCATCCTGTGACATAATTACCACTTCATTTTTTGTGGTGTGAACATTTAGGATATTCTGCAAAAAGGTGTTACTGGCCTAATCCCCATGCTGTAAGGGTACATGGGTGGCTCAGTTGGTTAAGCATCTGCCTTCAGCTCAGATCAGGATCCTGGGGTCCTGGGATCGAGTCCTGCATCAGGTTTCCTGCTCAGTGGGGAGTCTGTTTCTCTCTCTGACCCTCCCTCCCTTCTCCCACTCTCTCTCTCTCTCTCTCTCTCAAATAAAAACCTTTACAAAAATGAATAAATAAATGCTTTCTCTTATAAAAAAAAAAAAGGTAAATCAGGGTGCCTGGGTGGCTCAGAGGCTTAAGCCCTCTGCCTTCGGCTCGGTTCATGATCTCAGGGTCCTGGGATGGAGGCTCACATCGGGCTCTCTGCTCAGCAAGGAGCCTGCTTCCTCCTCTCTCTATGCCTGCCTCTCTGTCGATTTGTGATCTCTCTCTGTGTTAAATAAATAAATATTTTTAAAAAGTAAATCAATATTCTGTAATTACATTATTATGACTGTGCAAATATTCACACCTGAGGAGCGTGGTATTATACCTGTATATTTTTCCTGTTAATTGCCCCTAGAATCAGTATCTGCCTGGTTTAGTGCCATGTGCATAGTTTTCCTTGACCCTGTGTCTAATTCTTTCCACAGTTCCAAATAGCCTTCCCATGTAATTTTACACACCTATCAATATGCATATCGATAAATTCCATTTTCTCCCTTGGAGGTGACTTTCCCCCATTTTGCCTTCTGCTTCCCTAAGTTGAACAACTGCCTTTTTTTCTCTCAAGCTGACTTTTTTTTAAACCTCTTTGCTGCGTTGATACATTACCTGTTTTAGTCTTGCTAGAGTTGCCACATTTAGCAAATAAAAACATAGGACTTCCCCTTAAATACAAATTTCAGATAGGCAATGAAATTTGTTTTGCAAAGTATGACCCATGAGATATAATGGGATATACTAGGCTTAAAATGTATTTCTTGTTTATCTGAAATTAAATTTCATGGAGCAAGCTCACATGTAGCACATACACAAAAAGAAGGGCAGGGATTGTCTCCATGATAAATGTAAGGAAACTGGACAGAGGGGCTAAGCAGTTTCTTTCAGCTCACACAGCTAGGAAGGGGCTGAACCTGGATTATCCCTGACTCCAGAGCCCAGAGACTCTGCAACTCCCTCTGAACCTCTTGTCTACACCAGGTTCTTCTCCTTGTACCCAAGCCCTATCCACATCTTTGTCCACTGCCCAACACAACCCCACCTTGGTCCTTTCATGAGTTTTTACCCAACCTTCTTCTTTTTTTTTTAACTTTAAATTTATTTTTTCAGTGTTCCAAGATTCATTGCCCATGCCCCACACCCAGTGCTCCATGCAATAGGTGCCCTCAGTACCCAACCTTCTTTTTTTTTTTTAAGTACCCAACCTTCTAACGTGACTGAAAATACTCCCAGTGCCCTTCTGAGAACTTCATGGATGGACTCTGAATCAGCACAGTCCTAGGTGGTTAGGGACCATTATTAGCCCCCTTTTATAGATCAGACTATGGAAACAGGATCCTGTCCACCACCCTGCAGTTGGGAGGAGGTAGATTCCAACACCAGCAGCATATTTTAGGCACAAAAAACATGAAGTTGGCACTAAACTCTTGAGTTTATTTGAACCCTAGATGTGTGATCTTAAATTCCCTAATCCCTCTCAGCCTCAGCTTTCTCATCTATAAAATGGGAATACGAATAGGCCCTACCTCATTAGGCCATTCTGGGCATTAAGGGTCTGCTAAAAACATGGAGTAATATCTAGCCCACAGTAAGTGCCACATGCATGTGTGTTAATGAGTGACTGACAGGCGGTCTATGCTCACAATGTGTTTTCTTATCCACATAACCCAGCTGTTCCTTCCTGCTTGGCCCTTTGGAATCTCTGTCCTTACAGCAATAAGGCTCTTGTGAATAAAGGAGGGAATGGTGCACACGACCTGCATAACAGGGGCAGGCAATAAAGACATGTAATCCTACCACCAATCCCACTGTGAAAGATCCTTCCTCCAGCCTTATTGAGATATCATTGACAAAGAAAAACTGTATATCTAGGGTGTACAATGGGATGATCTGATGGACATACATGCGTCAAATGATCACCACAATCAAGCTTAACCCATCCACTACCTCACACAGGTTGTTTTGATTTTGGTTTAGCTTGGTTTGGTTTGGTGAAAATGCTTAAGATCTACTCTCTCAACAAATTTCTATAGTATTATTGCCTTAATCACTGTGCTGTGCATTAGATCCCATAACTTATTCCATTAATAACTAGAAGCTTGTACTTTGTCCACCTACCTCTCCATTTCCCCACACCCACCCCAAGACCCTGGCAACCACCAGTCTACTCTCTGTCTTAACAAGTTGAAATTTTTTAGATTCCACATGTAAGTGAGATTGTGCAATATTTCCTTTCTGTGTCTGGCTTATTCCACTTAGCATAATGGCCTCGAGGTCCACCCAAATTGTTGCAAATGGGTGGATTATTTTTTCCTGTGCCGTGAGGTTAGGTTTCCTGACAAATCTGTAATCTAGTCCTGATGTCACCACATCCACATAAAAAATATAAATGAATGAATGAATGAATGAATGAATAAATAAATAAATAAATAAATGTTAAAACATGATGTATAGAGACAAATTTGCAGCCCAAACTGGAAGACCTGTTTACTTCCTGAGCCAAGAAGAGAATAGAAGGGACTAACAGATAAACACCGCCTCCCTGGGTCCCAGTTTTCCCAACCAACAAGCAAAGGGCCCTCACAGGTCACCAATTGCCCTGGAATTCATTTCTGAGGCAATTTTTTAAACATTCTTAGTCTCAGAGCCCACTTCTTATCCCTCAGCATTTTCCACATCAACCCTGAGACTCACCAAGACAGAGAAAGGCAGACAGAGATGGGGTCATGGTCCTTTAGCCTGTCCAGAGGTCTGTAACCCAGGAGGGAAGCTGCAGAGGCTGGAGCAGAGACACAGGATGTGATGAGGATATGGAAACCTCTCCTCCCTTCCCTCATCAGCCTGGCTTTTCCTAAGTGAGGCTCATCAGACTGGAGCCATCCCTTCAATAGAATGACTTGCGCACAAGCTCCCAGAAGCTCCTTTATCTTCTGTAACCAGCCCAGGCTGGTGAGGCACTGAGACAGAATATGATCTGATGGATCTCATTAACAGAACAGTTTCATGGAGCTTTCCTTTGGAGTAAAGCCTTGAGATTATACCTGCTCATAACAAATATTTATTGGGGGCGCCTGGGTGGCTCAGTTGGTTGGGCAACTGCCTTCGGCTCAGGTCATGATCCTGGAGACCAGGGATCGAGTCCCACATCAGGCTCCCTGCTCGGCGGGAAGCCCGCTTCTCCCTCTCTCACTCCCCTTGCTTGTGTCCCCTCTCTGGCTGTGTTTCTCTCTGTCAAATAAATACAAATCTTTAAATAAGAAAAAAAAAAGAAGTGTTACAGCTTCTATTCTAAAAAGAAAAAAAAGAAAAAAAAGAAATATTCATGGAAGAGCAGCATGTTCAGCAGGTCCCAAAGGCTTGATGAGGTCAAGTGCTTGGCATTTTCATGTAAGTGGGAAGTGATTAGAGTGGCTGGAATCGTGGAGCATAAAACTGAGACTGAAGAGATTATAGGGGTCAGATCATGGTGTCCCAACCTTGACTCTGTTGACATTTGGAACCAGGTGACTGTTGAAGTGGAGGCAGGCTGTCTTATGCTTCTGGGAGGCTCATGACCAATCGAGAACCACTGGGTTGGATCATTGAGGAGACTCCGTGACCAAGATAAACTTGGGTGGACAAATAGCTCTTTATAATCCTACTTGCTTTTCAGGCACTATTTTGTTTGACCCTCACACAAGACTGAGAAACAGGTGCAGCAGATTTAGTCCCATTCAAATGGGAAAACCTAAACTTAGAAGAAAATCCATTCTTCTAGTTGTAGCATGGGTGCTGGCAACTGAGTACTCAATTACATCTGGCCTAGCACATGCACACCTGCATTTAGGGCCATCACTCTCTTCCATGCTTTCTCTCGGCCCTGTGGTTCTCATTTCAATTCTCCACCTCCAAGGAGCAGCTCTGAAATAGTCCATGCAATTTCATTCATCTCTGCAAAACTTTATTTTGTACCTTGCACAGTCTTTATTGTGTTGTAAATTGTTTAATGTTATGAAAGTCATTAGTCTTTTCATTCCTCAACTTTTTGAGGAAACTCCATAAGTCAGAATATCTTTACACTATGTATTGTTGTATGCAAACAATGAATCATGGAACACTACATCAAAAACTAATGATGTACTGTATGGTGACTAACATAACATAATTTAAAAAATGTATTCCACAAGAAATTGCCAGATCTTGAGTTCGGCGTATCTTCAGTTTACTCACTGCCAAATGACACTCCATATTCGTTGTACCAATTCCTTCTCTCATAGCAGTGCAGTGACCAAACCTACACACACACATACACACAAACCCAGGGTTTCCCAGCCTCCTAATCTTCGGCAGAGGGTGCACTACTTTGACTATCATATGAGATTCTCTTTCTATGACTTATTTTGCTTAGCATAATGCCCCCTAGTTCCATCCATGTCATTATAAATGGCAAGATTTCATTCTTCTTGATGGCTGAGTAACATTCCATTGTATATATACATCATATCTTCTTTTTTTCCGTTTTTTTTTTACATTTTTTTTATTTTTTCAGTGTTCTAAGATTCATTGTCCAGGCCCCTCACCCAGTGCTCCATGCAATACGTGCCCTCAGTACCCACCACCAGGCTCTCCCATCCCCCGACCCCTTCCCTCCAAGATCCTCAGTTTGTTTCTGTGTCCAAAGTCTCTCATGTTTCGTTTCTCTCCCCGAATTACCCTACTTCCCATTTCCTTTCCTTCTCCTGCTGTCTTCTGTATTACCCCTTATGCACCGCAAGTAAGTGAAACCATGTGATGCTTGACTTTCTCTACTCG